>VZRO01006899.1:2192-16783 GCA_013397915.1 Daphoenositta chrysoptera | reverse complement strand
TTTTTTTCTCCTCCTTCTCTTCTCTCTGGCTCCTGACCCCCGAATTCCCACGGGAACTCCGCTGCGGCCCTCACCTCATCCTGCTCCTCGTGCTCCAGGATGGCCTGAAGGAACGCCCGGCGCTCGTGGCTGGAGGATTTCTGGTCGAACATTCCGGCCTGGATCACCTTCTGGTCCACGTTGAGCTTGTACTTGGCGGCCGCCAGGATCTTCTCCTCCACGCTGTTGACGGTGCAGAGCCGGAGCACGCGCACCTCGTTCTGCTGCCCGATGCGGTGGGCCCGGTCCTGGGCCTGCAGGTCCTGGGGGAAGGGGCAGTGATAGCACCGGGCTCCCCAAAATCTCACTTTTGTCCTCAAAATCCACGGGGGGAGATGCGGGATGAGGCCTGAGGGCGTTCAGGGATTCCCAAGGATGTGTGGCAATGGGATCACCAGGACTATGTAAGTCCTGTGGGCCGGGGCAAGTGCTGCGAGAGGAGTGCCAAATATCCCACTTTTGTCCTCAAAATCCACGGGGGGAGATGCGGGATGAGGCCTGAGGGCGTTCAGGGATTCCCAAGGATGTGTGGCAATGGGATCACCAGGACTATGTAAGTCCTGTGGGCCGGGGCAAGTGCTGCGAGAGGAGTGCCAAATATCCCACTTTTGTCCTCAAAATCCACGGGGGGAGATGCGGGATGAGGCCTGAGGGCGTTCAGGGATTCCCAAGGATGTGTGGCAATGGGATCACCAGGACTATGTAAGTCCTGTGGGCCGGGGCAAGTGCTGCGAGAGGAGTGCCAAATATCCCACTTTTGTCCTCAAAATCCACGGGGGGAGATGCGGGATGAGGCCTGAGGGCGTTCAGGGATTCCCAAGGATGTGTGGCAATGGGATCACCAGGACTATGTAAGTCCTGTGGGCCGGGGCAAGTGCTGCGAGAGGAGTGCCAAATATCCCACTTTTGTCCTCAAAATCCACGGGGGGAGATGCGGGATGAGGCCTGAGGGCGTTCAGGGATTCCCAAGGATGTGTGGCAATGGGATCACCAGGACTATGTAAGTCCTGTGGGCCGGGGCAAGTGCTGCGAGAGGAGTGCCAAATATCCCACTTTTGTCCTCAAAATCCACGGGGGGAGATGCGGGATGAGGCCTGAGGGCGTTCAGGGATTCCCAAGGATGTGTGGCAATGGGATCACCAGGACTATGTAAGTCCTGTGGGCCGGGGCAAGTGCTGCGAGAGGAGTGCCAAATATCCCACTTTTGTCCTCAAAATCCACGGGGGGAGATGCGGGATGAGGCCTGAGGGCGTTCAGGGATTCCCAAGGATGTGTGGCAATGGGATCACCAGGACTATGTAAGTCCTGTGGGCCGGGGCAAGTGCTGCGAGAGGAGTGCCAAATATCCCACTTTTGTCCTCAAAATCCACGGGGGGAGATGCGGGATGAGGCCTGAGGGCGTTCAGGGATTCCCAAGGATGTGTGGCAATGGGATCACCAGGACTATGTAAGTCCTGTGGGACGGGGCAAGTGCTGCGAGAGGAGTGCCAAATATCCCACTTTTGTCCTCAAAATCCACGGGGAAGATGTGGGATGAGCTCCGAGGGAGCTCAGGGATCTCCAAGGATCACAGGGATTCAGTAATAGGACTATGGAGGTCCTGTGGGAAGGGGCAGCGTTGGCCAAGAGGTGCCAAACTCCACTTTTAGCCTTAATGGGGAAAACGTGGGATGCACCCCAAGGGGTCTTAAAGATCCCTAAGGATTATGGGAATTTGGGTGATGGGATTGGTGGGACCATGTAGGTCCTGGAGGAGGAAATGGCCACATGGGCCAAGAGGTGCCAAAAAAGTTGGTTTTAACCTCAAATAAACCATTGGAGAGATGTGGGATGCACCATGAAGAGTTCAGGGATCCCCACGGATTACGGGAATTTGGGTGACAGGATTACCAGGACCCCAGGAACAGGATTCCTGTGGGAGGGGGCAGCATTAGATGAGGCATCCCAAAAACCCCATTTTTATCCTCTAAGATATGGGATGTACCCCCAGCAATCCCAAAAGATTATGGGAATTCCAGAATGGGATCATTGATTGCCCTTTCCTTCAGAGAGAGAGGGTGCAGGGAAAACCCAGCTGCAGCACTGGGATTTGGGGGTGGCTTTCCAGGACAGCACCGGTGGCTCTTGGAGAATGATGGAATTCCAACCCCATGGTTCCTCTTTGGGTCAGGTTGTTTTGGGGCTGGTTCACTGGGTTTTGGGTCAATCAGTTGGTTTTGGGTTGGTTGGTGGGGTTTTGGGTCAGTCAGTTGACCTGGGGTCATTGGAATTTGGGTTGATCTTTGGGTCAGTCAGTCGGTTTTTAGGTCAATCAGTTGGTTTCAGGTTGGTCAGTTGGGTTTTGTGTCAATCAGTTGGTTTTGGGTTGGTTGGTGGGGTTTTGGGTCAATCAGTTGGTTTTGGGTTGGTTGGTGGGGTTTTGGGTCAATCAGTTGGTTTTGGGTCAATCAGTTGGGTTTTGTGTCAATCAGTTGGGTTTTGTGTCAGTCAGTTGGGTTTTGGGTCAGTCAGTTGGGTTTTGGGTCAATCAGTTGGGTTTTGGGTCAGTCAGTTGGGTTTTGGGTCAATCAGTTGGGTTTTGGGTCAGTCAGTTGGGTTTTGTGTCAATCAGTTGGGTTTTGGGTCAGTCAGTTGGGTTTTGGGTCAATCAGTTGGGTTTTGGGTCAATCAGTTGGGTTTTGGGTCAGTCAGTTGGGTTTTGGGTCAATCAGTTGGGTTTTGGGTCAGTCAGTTGGGTTTTGGGTCAATCAGTTGGGTTTTGGGTCAGTCAGTTGGGTTTTGGGTCAATCAGTTGGGTTTTGGGTCAGTCAGTTGGGTTTTGGGTCAATCAGTTGGGTTTTGGGTCAGTCAGTTGGGTTTTGGGTCAATCAGTTGGGTTTTGGGTCAGTCAGTTGGGTTTTGGGTCAATCAGTTGGGTTTTGGGTCAGTCAGTTGGGTTTTGGGTCAATCAGTTGGGTTTTGGGTCAGTCAGTTGGGTTTTGGGTCAATCAGTTGGGTTTTGGGTCAGTCAGTTGGGTTTTGGGTCAATCAGTTGGGTTTTGGGTCAGTCAGTTGGGTTTTGGGTCAATCAGTTGGGTTTTGGGTCAGTCAGTTGGGTTTTGGGTCAATCAGTTGGGTTTTGGGTCAGTCAGTTGGGTTTTGGGTCAATCAGTTGGGTTTTGGGTCAGTCAGTTGGGTTTTGGGTCAATCAGTTGGGTTTTGGGTCAGTCAGTTGGGTTTTGGGTCAATCAGTTGGGTTTTGGGTCAGTCAGTTGGGTTTTGGGTCAATCAGTTGGGTTTTGGGTCAGTCAGTTGGGTTTTGGGTCAATCAGTTGGGTTTTGGGTCAGTCAGTTGGGTTTTGGGTCAATCAGTTGGGTTTTGGGTCAGTCAGTTGGGTTTTGGGTCAATCAGTTGGGTTTTGGGTCAGTCAGTTGGGTTTTGGGTCAATCAGTTGGGTTTTGGGTCAGTCAGTTGGGTTTTGGGTCAATCAGTTGGGTTTTGGGTCAGTCAGTTGGGTTTTGGGTCAATCAGTTGGGTTTTGGGTCAATCAGTTGGGTTTTGGGTCAGTCAGTTGGGTTTTGGGTCAGTCAGCTGGGTTTTGGGTTGATTTTTCTGTCAGTCAGTTGGGTTTTGGATCAATCAGTTGGGTTTTGTGTCAGTCAGTTGGGTTTTGGGTCAGTCAGCTGGGTTTTGGGTCAGTCAGTTGGGTTTTGGGTCAGTCAGCTGGGTTTTGGGTTGATTTTTCTGTCAGTCGGTGGTTTTCGGGTCAGCTGGTTTTGGGTCGATTTTCAGGTCAACGCATTGGGCTTGGGGTCGTTTTTTGGATCAGCGGGCCGATTTCTAAGTCGGTTTCCGGGCCAATTTCCAATCCCACGGATCCATTTCGGGTCAGCCCCCAGGCAGGTGGCTCCTGGCCGTACCTGGTGCGGGTTCCAGTCGCTGTCGAAGATGATGACGGTGTCGGCTGACTGCAGGTTGAGGCCCAGCCCCCCGGCCCGCGTGCTCAGCAGGAAGATGAAATACTCGGAGCCCGGCTCATTGAACGTCTTCAGCAACATCCCCCGGTCCTCCGCCTTCGTGGTCCCTGGAATCCCACACGTTCGTCACTCCCGGCCCCCGGCGCCGGGCTGGGGGCGCTGGGGGGTCCGGAGGGCGGTTCCATTGGGAATGGGGATCCCTGTCCCCCCGGGAGGGGGGCCCTGTGGAAGGTTGGGCTGATTTTGGCAGAAAGGTTGGAAAAAGGGGCGGATCCCGCTCCAGGGTGGGGCGGGAGGTTTGGCAGGATTCGGGATCGCAGCAGCCGGAATTACGGCAGCGTTGAGGCCATTTTGGGGTTGTTATCTGGGATATGTGGGGGCCATGGGTCACATTTTGTGCTCAAACCCCAGGATTCAATTCCTAATCCGTGTTTATTTTAGAGTCACGGAATGATGTGGGTTGGAAGGAACCTTAAAGCCCATCCTGTTCCAACTCAACCCTGCAATCCAAGCTATTAATCCATATAATTTTAGTCACATGGGAGTCCCCAGGGCCCTCCCCCAACCCGATGGGATCCCTGGATTAATCAGATCAGCTGGAATAAATGGGAAAAACAGCAGCAGGCAATGAGGACATGATGCCCCAATATCAATCTTTGACATCTTGAGATCGATCTTGACATTGGTATTTGACATCTTGACATCAATCTTCTACAACTTGATATCGGTATTCGATATATTGATATAATCTTCAATTTCTTGGTATCAAACTTAAAAAATATTGATATCAATCTCTGATATCTTGATATCAGTCTTGATAGAAACCTTGATCTTGGTATCTTAAATGCTGATCTTGATACAGACTTTGATATTGATCTCTCTATTGGTATCTCAGTATCAATGTCTTGATACACATCTTGTGATCTGGATATCAAGTATTGATCTTGGTATCAGTCTTGACGTCTTTGAAGTTGATCTTGATATAAACCTTGATATCAATCTCACTATCGACGTCTCAATATCAATGTCTTGATCTTGATCACATGATCTGGATATCAAGACATCGATCTTCATATCTTTATTGGTATCTTATCTCACTTTCTCCCTTGATATCTATTTTGACAGATTGAGATTTATCTTGATATCTTCACATCTACTTTGATATATTTACATCTTTACTTAGAGATTTATCTTCACATCTTGATGGTTTTGTATTTTTGTACCTTGATATTCCTCAGTATCTTTCCATCCAGCCCAATAACTTTATTTCTTTACATCTTGGTATCTTTCTTGATTTCTTGACCTTGAGCTCCACTTTGAGCAGGGCACTCACTGTCCCCCCACCCCCCAGGGGCACTCACCATCCAGCCTGAGGTATTTGAAGCCACGGTAAGCAAAATAGTCCTCCATGATGGTCATCAGGGAGGTCATCTGGCAGAAGAGCAGCACCTTGTGGTTGGTGGCCCGGAGCTTGGGCAGGATCCGGTCCAGGAGCTCAAACTTCCCGGAGGCACGGTATAAATCCAGCCTGGGATGGATAAAAACAGGCACAATCAGGGGAAAACTGGGATTTGAGGCCGAAAATGTGGTGTCTCCACCTTGCTGGGATCATCTGGCTCCCCAAGGTGGGGGTGGTTCATCCTCCACCCCTAGAAACCGTTTTGAGTTTGTAAATCCACAAATTTCTCCACCGGTAATCCCAGAATTCCTGACTCACCCCTGCACGATCCCGCCTGTGAACCCCAAGTGCTCCGAGAAGGATTCCTGAAATCGGGAGGAGAAATAGTGTCAGAAACCAGCAGAAACTGACCCAAAAAATCCGGAGCTGCCCTAAAGAGCCAAGCCCAGCTCCCTCCCCAATCCCCTCGGGAAGCTGGTGAGGGAATGGATCGGTTTGGGTGGAAAAGAGTGATGGAAGGTGGGTGGGCCTGATGCCCCGATTTGGTTCATCCTCGTTGGGTTTAGCTCTGTTTTGGTTTACCCGTTTGGGTTTACCCCCAGTTTTGTTGGGTTTATCCCTGTTGGGTTTATCTCTTTTTTGGTTCATCCCTGCCTTTCCTGGGTCCAACACTGTTGGGTTTATCCCTGTTTGGGTTTACCCCCAGTTTTGTTGGGTTTATCCCTGTTGGGTTTATCTCTTTTTTTGGTTCATCCCTGCCTTTCCTGGGTCCAACACTGTTGGGTTTATGCCTGTTTGGGTTCATCCCCTTGCATTTATCCCAATTTCTGCAGGTTGGCCCCACCTCAATGTGCTGGAACATGTAGGGGTGGTTGCAGATCTTGCGCAGCTGCATGATCGTGTTCATCAGCGTCTTCGTGCCGCCCTTCCCCTGCCAGGAACCATGCAGGAGGTTAAACACCCAGATTAACCCTGGGTTCCATCTTTATCCGCCAGTCCAGCCTTCCCAGGAATGTTTGGGAACATTGACTGGGAGCTCACAGGCCCGAAAACGGGGCTCAGATACATTAAAATAAATTCAAGGTTTTAAGAAACCTCCAAGTCCCCTTGAGGAAAGGCTGCTCCTACTTGGCTGTTTTTGTGGAACGGAGCAGGAAAACAGGGAATTTCCCACCTCCAGCTTTTAGCTGGGATCAAAGCATCTCTTTCCAATTATTTTGTGGCTTTATTCTCTTCGCGGACCTGCTGATGGCTTTGAGGAGCCTCCAGGGATCACCCAAACACGTTGGGGGCCCGAGCTCAGCCCACCCCGTAATGGAGACAAACCCGCCCCCGCTCAGCATTCCCAGCACCCATTCCCAAATCCAGACCTTCTTGTCCTTCTCGGAGCCGTCAGTGAGGAGGACACCCTTGGCCTGCATGTGGCGGTACAGGACCCGCTGCAGCGCTGACATGTCACACTTGATCACGTACTCCACCTGCCAAAACCCAGTGGGGAGTCACTCCCAGCCCCCTGGAACCCCGGACACGGGGTCCTTCCGCTCCGGGAAACCCCCAATTCCCAGAGGAATCACACCGCAACCACCTGCTCCACCCAACCCAGCAATGCCTGTGGAGTGAGATGGAAGTCCACCTGCACGTTCTGGGATGGGGAAGAGCAGCGTGGAGACCCCTCAGGTGTAGTCCAGGATGGGGACGATTGGGATAGACCCCAAAACCCCACTCCGAGAACTCCCCAAGCCCCCAGCTCCCAGAGGGATCAACCTGACCACCCGTTCAACCCAACCTAGGAATGATTCCGGAGCGGGATGAAGCTCCATGTGCACATCCCAGGATGGACCCCCTAGTCATATCCTGGGACTGAAAAAAGGCGAGGGGACCCCCAGTGTCACCTTTTCTGGCAGCTGAGCTTCCACCTCCTTCTTGAGGCGCCGGAGCAGGAAGGGCCGGAGCACCTTGTGCAGGCGGCGGATTATGAGGATGGTCTCCTCCTCATTCAGGTCCACCTGGCCAGGGAAGGGAGTTGTCACCAGAAACAAACATTGCCACCAGAAAATGGGAATTGGCACCAGAAATGGAAGTGGATTGAAGCCCAACATCCCAAACCACCAGGTCCCTCTGCTCCAAGAACCCCCTGACCCTCAATTCCTAGCGGGATCAATCCAACTGCCTGCTCGACCCAACAGCGAGTCTGGAGTGGGATGAAGCTCCATGAGCGTATCCCGGGATGGGGAGGGCAGGGAATTGTCACCAGGGAAGGGAATTGACACCCAGAGAGGGGAACAGAGCCCTCAGTGGCGACACTGAGCCACATCCCACAGCTCCAGGGACACTTCCAGCCCCTCCGGAGCCACGAATGACGACACCACATCCCACAGTTCCAGAGCCACTTCCAATTTCTCCGGATCCATTTAAGGCATTGATCCACATCCCAGAGCTACAGCGACGCTTCCAACCTCTCCCTATCCATCAACCCTGAGCCTGTCCCCACTGCCAGCAGCCCCCACCCACTGCTGCATTTCCCCTTTCCTGCACCTTCTCCCCCGTCATGGCGAAGGGCGCGTTGAACCACTGCTCGAAGGTGCTGCAGCTCTTGAAGATGGTCGGCAGCAGGAAGTTGAGGAGGGCCCAGAGCTCTGGGAGCTTGTTCTGGAGCGGGGTCCCGGTGAGGAGCAGCCGCCGCGGGGCCACGTAGTGGGTGTTGAGCACCTGCGTCAGTTTGCAGTGGTGGTTCTTCATCCGGTGCCCCTCGTCCACGATCATGTACTTCCAGCGGATCTGCGGGAGCAGGAAGGGCAGGGATGGTGGGAACTGGGGGGTGGGGACGTGCCTGGAGTAGCCCGTGATGGCTCGGTGATGCTGGAGCAGCCAAAAAGGGTCTGAGAGGGGAATATGCCGGCAGTGTCCCCCCAAGACCAGGAGAGATCCACACGGGGATGAGAATCCCAGTGATTCACACCAGGATGGGAATCCAGGGCATCCCCGCCAGGATGGTGGATCTCAGCTCCACTGAGGAGGAGCCCTGATCCCTCAATCCCAAAATTTGGGATTTGGAGCATTATTTGAATCTTTTTCCATCGACACAACTGCTCCATCCCACTTATCCTCCCACTGTGGCCATGGATCTGAGCCCCTTGGCAATGAGGGTCTTGTAGTGATCCAATTAATATTAATTATCCAGGGAATTTTTCATGAAAAGGAGAGCACGCATCCACTCTATCATGGGAATACATCACCAAAAATTGGGAGCAGGAGCAGGAATTCCGCCTCAGCTTTGGCCACCGAGTGGAAGCAGCTCCTCCAGAGGCTCCAGGGAATAAAATACCAGGAATTGGGGATAAAAAAGACAGGGATTTTCCTGTTTGCAGCATCTGTGAGCATGGTGAGACTGGGAAAACCTCCGAGCCCAGTGCTTCCTGGCCTCACCTTGGCCAGGATGTGCTTGTCTTTGATGATGTACTCGTATGTCGTAAGCAAGACGTTGAATTTTCCGCTCCGGAGCTGCGGGACGAAGGCGCGTCGTGCTGCTGGAGAGCCCTGGAGGGAGAATTCCAACCAGTAATGTCAGGCCAGAAGGGAATTCCCAGGAGAGTGGTTGGGGGGCTGTTATCCACAGGGAACAGCAAAGTGAGGAGGTTTGGGGGTTCCTGCTGCTGAGGAACAACCGAAAGTGGGATTTCATGGATTTTCACGAATTTGGAGCCAGGATGCAGCGCAGCTTCCTCGGGATAACAGAGCGGGAAGAGGAAAAGGGAAGCTGGAATCCACGGAATGTGGCACTTACCTTGTAGGAGACCTTGACCACGGAAGGAGCCCATTTGTCGAACTCGTAGGCCCAGTTGGACAAAGTCCTGGGGGAAAGGCAGGGAAAGGGTGGGAATCTGGGAACACGGGGCTGGAGCAGCGGCCGGGTGGGGTTTTCCGGGTGCTCCGGCACTCACGAGAGCGGGACGATGATGAGGAAGGGGCCGTTGATCCGCTTATGCTCCATGAGGTACGTGATGAGGGCGATAGTCTGGATGGTTTTCCCCAGTCCCATCTCGTCTGCCAGGATCCCGTTGAGGTTGTTGTTGTACAGGGACACGAGCCATTCCAGGCCTTTGATCTGCGGGAATGCGGCGGGAGGTGGGAATGGGGGTGGGAGAGTGCACCCCCCTCCCTCCCCTGGCCTGGGCGCATGCAAACGAGCTGGTAACGAGGTTGGGTTAATTATTCAGAGGCAGTCACAGGAATTGGGATATTCCATGGATTCACACGGAATGTGATGGGTTTGGCTTTCGGCAGGGAGCGAGTCCAGCTCATTACCCTGCTCCAGCTCCACTTCATTATCCCTTCCCAATCCATCATCAAGACCTAAAGAAACAGGGAATCCCCTTCCCAACCCATCATCAAGACCTAAAGAAACAGGGAATCCCCTTCCCAACCCATCATCAAGACCTAAAGAAACAGGGAATCCCCTTCCCAACCCATCATCAAGACCTAAAGAAACAGGGAATCCCCTTCCCAACCCATCATCAAGACCTGAAGAAACAGGGAATCCCCTTCCCAATCCATCGTTGAGGGATGAGGAACGTGGAAGCTGCTTCCAAGTCCATCCTCAAGGAATGAGGAATGGGAATGCCCCATCCTGATCCGTCCTAGAGGGTTGTGGATGGAAAAGCGCTGCTCTTGCAAAAGATTTGGGAATTTCTGGTAATTCAGAAGGGCCATGAAGAGTCGGGACCCTCATCCCAGTTTGGGGCTGGTTGGAACGGGTTTGCTGGGATGCTGGGAAGCTGCATCCACCCTCCATTATCCCACTTGGCTCCGGCTCATTATCCCACACCATTCCATTTATCATCCCCCACCACCCCAGACTCATCATCCCTCTCCAGCTGGTTCTGCCTTCCCAGCTCTGACTCCTCACCTCGCACCAGCTCCGCTTCCTTACTCTGCCACGGCCGTTACCCCACCACAGGCCTTCATCCCACACTGCATCCAGCTCCTTATCCCGTTATCCCACCCCTGGACCACCAAAACCTCTGCCACCTCCCCCGGCACCCCTGTATCTCCGACGTTCCCAGACCTGGTACTGCTTGAGGACGCCGTTGACCATCAGGGCCGACTGCTTGTCCACGCGCTCGGTGACGGCGTGAGCCACGGCGTAGTAGGACTGCAGCCCCCGCGCCAGCGCCTGCGACACCCCGTACTCGTCATCCACATCCTGCTTGGCGTTCCTGCCCGGAAAACCGGGATAACGTGTCACGGCGCGCCAGGGAACGGCGTCAGAGCGGGGCGGGATGAACACGGGGAGAGGGTGAAACTTGGAATAGTGGAAGAGCGTGATCTTGGGAGGGGAAAACACGGATGGGAGGGGGGCATCTCTGTTCCTCATGGGCAGAAATGGGAAAGTGAAAGGAAAAAGTAGACGATTTGCATTCTTGGGGTGAAAAAAGGGAGGTTTGAAGGATGGTGCTGTTGGGGGAATTCCTAGAAGTGCCGCCAATCCTGTGCGGGGTTGTTTTCCCACTGAATTTCCGGATAAAACGCCACGTTAGGGCTCATTTTGGGAAGATTTGGAAAAAAATGGGCTTGGGGGAATGCTGCTCGTGGAATCCTGCCCCTGGGGCAGGGAAGTAGTTGGGGATGGGAAGATGGAACGGGAAAACGAGCTCACTCGATGATGTGTCGGGCATCCACTTCTGAGACATCGTCGCTGTCTGGATCCGGAATCTTCTTCTTCTCCTCCACGGGCAGCGCTGGCTGTGCTGGCTGTGGCTGCTCCTCCTCCTCCTCCTGCATGATTCACAGGAATTCCAGGGAAAACCGCCTTGGAACGCCCTGGGAAGCACCTGCCCCCTCCCATCTGAAGATCACAGAGATGGGAGGCTCCCACACGATCCCGCCATTCCCTTTGGAATGGCCAAGGAGCCACATCAGGAATATTTAGGATGAAAACTGGGATCTCCCAAAGGGAATTTCCAAGTGTTCCTGGCTGCCCAGCGCTTGTTCAACGCAGAGATTCCATTTTATCCCACTATTTTATTCAATTTTTACCTCAGTTCATCCCATTTTTTAATACTTTTTCCATTTTTTAATCCCATTTGAATTAATTTTATCCTACTTCGTCATATTGTTTTGTCCCATTTTACTCTGTAGTTTTATTCCATGTTATCTTACTATTCTGCCTAATTTTAATCCATGTCATCCCGACTCTTTCACTCCATTTTATCCCTTTTTTTTTTGAGCTGTCCAACAGCCATTGCTGAGGTCAGCTCTTCCCAGAGCACTCCCAGTGGGAATGTGGCAGGACCCCCTCACCTCCTCCTCCTCCTCGGAGCCGCTCTCCTCACTGTCGGAGCGTGGAGCCACCTCGTACCTGGGGGGGAAAAACAGGGAACAGGGAATTCCAAACGGAATTTAGCTCCGGCATTCCCAGCTCCCTGTTCCCTTCCATCTCCTGCATTCCCAGCCTCCGATTTCCTGCCGGGTCCAGCATTCCTAGCTCCCCATTCCCATTCCCAGTCCTCCACTGCCTCCAGCATGCCCAGTTTCCCATTCACATTCCCAGCCTCATCCTTCTCAGCACCCCATTCCCTGCCAGCTCCAGCATTCCCAGCTCTGGCATTCCCAGTCCCCGGTATTCCCGGCATACCCAGGGTTCATTTCCAGCCAGGCCTCCAGCTGCCCAGCCTTGGGCGCGTCGGTGCCAGTCAGGATCTTGCCGCTCTCCACGTGGATCACCTTCACCGGGAGGTCGCTCATCTGGCTCGTCTCGTCCAGCGGCTGGGGGGAGGAGCCGACGGATCGGGATTGGGAATTCTCGGATGCAAACCCCCCCCCGAACCCGCTGGGAAAAGCAGGGGTAAAGGGAGGAGGGAGGATCCTGACGGACCCGGTGGGCTGGAGCGGGATGGTCCCTGTGGTCCCTTCCCGGCCATCCCAGGATCTGTGGGACGAGCCCAGACTCACCTCCCCATCAGGGCCGATGGCTGGAGCCTGTCCCTCAGCGTTCTCCGCCTTCTGTGGGAGAAAAGGGGCAGGAGGAGAGGGAAAAGGAAGGAGAGAAAGGAGAGGAGGAGCAGGAAGAAGAAGAAAAAAAGGAAAAATAGGAAGGAGAGAAAAAAAGGGAAGGAGAGGAAGGATGGGAAGGGAGAAAAGGAGAGGAGAAGAAGGAAAAAGAACAGGAAGAGAAATAGGGAATGAAGAGAAGAAGGGGAGGAATAAAGGAAAGAGAAGAGAAAGAAGAGGAGGAAGAAAGAGAGGAAGAAGAGAAAGGAGAAGAAGGAGAAGAGAAAAAAGGGAAGGAGAGGAAAGAAAAAGAAAGAAAGAAAGAAAGAAAGAAAGAAAGAAAGAAAAAAGAAAGAAAGAAAGAAAGAAGAGGAGGAGGTGGAAGGAGAGGAAGGAGACGGGAGTCAGCCTGGGCAGTACAGCCCTGGCACTCCCTCCATGAGCCATTCCCGGTGCCATTCCTGGAGCTTCTACTTCCTCCCACCTTCTTCTTCTTCTTCTTTTTCTTCTCCTTGGCCACCTGGGCCGCCTTGTGCTGCCGCACCAGCTCCGTCAGGTTGGCCACGTACTCGTCCGTCTGCTGCAGCAGGTAGGCCAGGCGCTTGTCCTTCTTCTGGTCGATGAGCTTCCGGTAGCCCTCCTCATCCTCCGCCTGCCCGCAGCAAACACCACACTTGGGATCCCCTGGGACCACCCTGACCTCACCCCACACACCCCAGGGTGCCCCTCCTCACCCCCAGCAGGGACAAAGACCCCGCCACACCCACCCTGATCCCACCCCTCCCATCTCCTGGACGCTTTTTCCGCGGTGTCCCGCGTCCGGCTCACCATGAGCCGGCGCATCCGCTCCTTCTCGATGCGCTCGTTCTCCTTCTTCTGCTCGCGCTCGGTGTTGGCGTGGTACGTGGCCACCGCCTTGGTCAGCTTCTGGATCTTCCCGCTCACGCTCCGGTGGTATTCCTTGAAGTCCTTCGCGTGCTGCAGGATGCTGTTGAGGTATTCCTGTGGGAACGGGATCAGATCACAGGGATTGCGCGGGAGTTTTGAGAATGGTGGAGCCGGGAGGGGTTGGTGGCCATCGGAAGAGAGCAACGGGAATTGGAGACTCTCAGCGGTCAGTAAAGGGTCTCAATGACCATTGGAGTCCCAACAGCCATGACCTAACCCTTGGCCACCACCATCCACAGCCAACCTTCCCCAACCCCCCAAACCGTGTGGTTCCCTTAAAACCCCCACCCCGCCACCTCCCCGCCCCGATTCCCGAGAACCCCCCCGACCTGGTGCTTCTGCCGGCGCTTCCGCTCCTGCTCGATCTTCTGCTGCTTCTCCAGCTTCTCCGTGATCCGGGCCTCGCGTAGCGACTGCCGCTTGCTGCGCTTGTAGGCCTTGGCGTTGAGCGCCGTCTCCAGCGCCGTGTCCCGCCGCATGCACACCACCACCTCCTGCCGCAGCTGCCATCCCGGGAACGCCCCGCGGGATCAGCCCCCGGGGCGACCCCGCGGCCTCCCCGCTCCCAAATCCCGGCGATGCCGGCGCTCACCTGGCGCTGGAAGTTGAGCAGCCGCAGAGCCTTGAGCTCGATGGTGGCTTTGGTCCGCAGGTCTCCGGCCAAGGAGCCGGGGAGGTTTTCCAGCTCTTGGATGCGGTGGGCAATGCGGGCTTGGAGCCTGCAGAGGAGGGGGAGGGATTTCGGGATGAGTTCGGCTCCGCTTTGACCCTGGTTTCCGTTGGGAAGAGGATGGGAGCAGGGTGAAGGCATGGGGAAGTCGTTTCTGGAATCCTGGGATGGGTTTTGGGGACCCCTGTGGGAACAAGGAGACAGCAGGGCCGGAGCACGGCCAGGAAAGGGCAATGGAGATGGGAAGGGTCAGGAAGAATCTTCAACAGGAAGAATCTTCAAGGAAAATGTGCTCCTGCTCATCCCTCTGGTTCTGGAGAGGAGGAAAAATGGGATGGAGGCAGTTGGGGATGGGAGAAACCCTGGGAATCTCCAAGGAAAACGCACTCATCCCTCTGGATCTGTGGACATTGGGAAGAGGAAAAACAGGATGGGGGCAGTTGGGGATGGCAGAAACCCTGGGAATCTCCAAGGAAAACGCACTCATCCCTCCGGATCTGTGGACATTGGGAAGAGGAAAAACAGGATGGGGGCAGTTGGGGATGGCAGAAACCCTGGGAATCTCCAAGGAAAACGCACTCATCCCTC
>VZRO01006894.1:8472-41943 GCA_013397915.1 Daphoenositta chrysoptera | reverse complement strand
CGCCGCCACCCGCCGGGGACCGGACGGGACGGGCCGGGCCGGGCCGGGTCACGCCGCGTGGTGAGTCCCGGGGCTGTGAGGAGGGGAGATGCCTCGGGGCGAGGGCGCTGGGTGCTGCCCCCGCGGGGGCTGCCCGCCCTGTGCACCGACCTCCCGCTCTGCAGCCCACTTGCGGGGGGCGATGCGCGGCGTGGGGGCAGCCGCGGTGACCCTGCACACGCGTGGGTGCTCCGGGGACCGAGCGGCGCTTGGGCCGCCCTTCTTTCCCATCCGGGCCGCTGCTGGGAGGCTGCGCCGGCTTTGAGGTGGGGATGCGTGGGGCACGCTGTTCTTCACGCGTGGAAACCCACGGGCGGCGATCCACGGCGAGGCCGAGCCCGCCTGCCCTCCCCAAAGCCACCCCACGCACCAGAGGGGTTTCTTCTCGGTGCCACCACCCATGTGATGAGCCCCCCCTTTTCCAACCGCTCCACCATATTCCAGCCCCTCCATCATATCCAGAATTTCGCGAAACAAAACGCCACCCGAATTTATCAGTGTCGGGGTGTTTCGGCCCCGCGGAGGCAGGTGCCGGGTCGGGGGGCGCCTGGCCGGGTGACCCCGCTCCCGGCACACGGGGGTAGGGGCGGCCGCGGGACGTCACCCGCCCGAGGAGCTCGTATTTATAGCACTGGCGGCGTGGAAGCATCCGGGGGCTGCCGGCCGTGCCTGGCCTGTGTCTTCGGCGCTGGAGGCTGGGAAAAGACCCCTAGAGAGAGCCCCCCAAATCCTCCCGGGAGCCCCAGGCACTAACAGCCTGGGAAATGTGTTGGCTGCTGCCAGCTCTGCCTGGATAGCGGGGAGAGGGCAAAACCTGCAGGCAGGTGGGGATACGCCATCTTCACGCTTCTATTGAAAACCTCAGGTCTTAATTTTTGCTTTAATTTGCCTTAATTTACAATTCTGGCACAGAGGTGAGCATGGAATGGTCTGGGATGGTCCTGGGATGCTGAGCTCCCCCCTTTCCCACCTGCATGCTCTGGAATGAGGTGCCAAATGACATGAGTAATTGTTAAGCCAGGCACTCAAGTGACTCATTAGTGACAATCGCCACTGATTTATTTTTTTTTCCAGCTGATTTCTCTGCTCTGATTTCCCTGCTCCCTTTTTGGCCTTGTTTTTGGCTTGGGCTTGCAGAGATGGCAGCTACGAGGCAGCCAGGTAGTCAGTCCCCTGTGCTAGAATTCAGCAATAATAATAATTATAATAAAAAATTATTTTAAATAATTATTTTGGGGCCAGGTGATGAAAACAAGGGTTTCAAACTGCCCACAGCCACCTCCTTTCCCTGCTGCCCTACCTGGCCCTCTCCTGGATGTAGGTCAGTTGGGAGTGGGAGGCCTCACATCACTGGATCCTCTCATAATCTTCTGCCTTAACTGGTACATAAGCCTGAGCCAGAGGAGCCTGGATTTGCCACACTGCCAGCCAGGTGCCAGCCTGCATGTGTGATAGTCCAGAGTGTCTCAGAAGTGAAGCAAACCACTGTCCTTGAGTTGTTTTGGAACGGGGGGAAGGTGAAGGCTTTTGCAGAGGTCCCTGAGCACTTCAATCACCTTTTCTCTCTTTCTCCTCCAGCTTTGCTAAAGCTCCCACGTTTTTCCCAAGTGTTTTTCCTGAGGAGCAGAGAGGCTGAGTGTGTGCCAGCATGGCAGGTACGGGGGGGCTCTGAAGACCATCGTGGGCTTTACTGGCCATAATTCACCTCGTTAGTCACCAGTGGGGTGGTTTGTGTCCGTGGCTGCAGGATCTGTGTGGCCAGTGAGGGCTGAATTTGATCCTTTTGGGTGGATTGACGGTGGTCTCCATGGGAAATCCTTAACTCCTGTGTAAAACTTGCCTTGGGGCTATTTAGGAAGCCTCTTGTTTTTTGTTCAGCTCTGGGCAGTGCCTGACACCAGTGAAACCTTTCCTTGCAGAAAAGGTGAACAACTTCCCTCCCCTGCCCAAGTTCATCCCCCTGAAGCCATGTTTCTACCAGGACTTCGACGCGGAGATCCCGCCGCAGCACCGGACCATGGCCAAGCGGCTTTACTACCTCTGGATGCGTGAGTGGCTGGCTGGGAATGGCTCCAGTGGGATTTGTTTGCCTCTCCAAAGCTGCTGCTCCTCTGGGAGCTGCCAGCTGAAAGGGCAGGGCAAGGTCAGGGGAAGCCCTTTTCCCCCTCCAGGCCTTGGTGTCTCCCGTTAAAACTCGGGAATGAGAGGTGGGCTGCAGCATCCCATGGATCCCAGCCCTTCCAGCCTCCAGGATGGAGCTCTGGAGCTGGCTCAGTGTCCCAGGGCCAGTGGTGGTGATGTTGACGTCCTGCTGTAAGGAGGAGACGGCTCAGACTGGAGGGCTGGTGTGCCTGCTCCCCAAAACGTGGAGCTTGAGGCTTCCCGGAGCTTGCCTGTTCCTCTTGCATGCCTCTGTGTGCCGTGCTGTGCTAACAGAGCTGTCACCAGCTTCCAGCTCTTCCAACTCTCCTGGATCTCTCCTCTTCACCCACCCTGGGTAGGGAATAGGGCCATAGGGACAGGTCACACCCCAGCATAGGTGGAAACGTGCACAGTTCAGGGCAAGCATTTCATTTCTTTTTAGAACTTAGTTCCCTTATCAGGCATTTCCCCTGAACTTTGGAAGCATCACTGCTGAGGGAGTGCCGTGTGCTTTGGAGGCAGGTTAGGAGGAGCTAAGCTAACACCAGAGAGGTTGTGTGTTTCTCTTTCGGCATGGCACCAGGCTGGCATCCCTGGGGCTGTGTCCCATCAGGAAGGTGACCCTGGGGTAGCTTCATCATGTCAGGAGGGTTAGCTTGTTTAAGGAATGGGAGAAAAAAGCTGTGCTTCCCCAGGGAAGCTCTCCTGGGGGTGTTCAATTCCCTCCCCATCCCAACCAGGCTGTTCTTCCTCTTAACGAAACAGAGCTTGGTCCTTGCTCCACAGCACAAGCACCAGCTCTCAGAGCCAGTCCCTGTCCCTTGGTTTCTGCCTCCAGAGCTCCTCTCTGGGTCATTTTCTCCCCAACAGCCCCTCAGACACCCAGCACAGAGTGGCTGGAAGGTCCCTTCGTGTCCTTTAGGGCAGCTGAGCTGCCTCCCTTGCCAGCTGCAGCTCTCAGGCAGGCGGTGGTGGGAGGGCTTTCGTTCTCGTCGAAATAATGAATCATTCTCCCAACTCGGAGGCGTCAGAATGCAGCTGAGCCCTCTCTGCTTTGTCCTGTGTCTGCTGAGCTGGGATTCATAGTCGGAGCCCTTGTGTGGCCTGATCCCAAGCAGGGGTGGGCGAGGGAAATGTGTCACCCCCTGAACTGGCGAGGCGGGGTCAGGAGTTCAGGATTTTGGCTCTCAGTGGTGCTCGGGGAGCTCCTGCACAAGCTCCTTCAGCAAAGATGGATCTGGAGCAAGCAAAAAACTTCACCACGATTCCTCCAGTTTGCTTCTGTTAGTGGAAACGTGTCCTGGCTCAATAGGAGCGGGAGGATGTGACTCCTGCCAATCTTCAGAGCCCGGGAACCGCTTAGGGAATTACAACTCTGAGCGATACATTGATTTTCCTCCTGTTACTCAGCTGAGGCCTGACCCCCTTCGGCCCAGCCAGCCTGGGAATGTGCTCCCAGCTTAATTTAAGGGAAGTCCAGCTAGGGCAAGACTCTGAGGCCGCATCCCTGGGGTCGGGGTCCTTGGTGTCTCGGTGCCACCCTTGCGTCCGCGCTACTCTGCTCTGTGTGTGTGTGTTTGCAGTGAACAGCATCACCTTGGCGGTGAATCTCGTGGGCTGCCTCGCGTGGCTCATTGGAGGCGGCGGAGCTGTAAATTTTGGACTGGCAATTCTCTGGCTCATTCTCTTTACGCCCTGCTCCTATGTCTGCTGGTTTAGACCTATTTACAAAGCTTTCAAGTAAGTGGTCGCACCTGAGCCTGGCTTCTTTTTGCCTTGTTTTCCTTCGTAAACGGTCAGTGTTTAGCTTGGGGCATTGCCTGACTGATTGGGGAATTCCTTTCTGTGCAGCCCTTTAGCTTTACTTTGTAACCTTCAAAACCAGAGTGTTTGGGATTTCCTGGGGACCAAACCCCCAATCAGGTGATGTAAGGACACTCTCCGTGTGCCTCTGTGCAGCGATGGGGGACAGTGGTGAGGATGCAGTTGAGATGCCACTTTGCCTCTCATCCCTGAGGCATCTTTTCTGTTTTTCCAGAAGTCCTCGAGGTGTTTGTATGGATTACCCATGGTGCTGAGATCAATCCCCAAACCTAGAGAACTGGGGGTGTATTTATTCCCCATGTGGGGTGGTGTGAGCCGAGAGCCGTGTCCCAGCACAGATGTCCTCAAGCCCAGCTGACTGAGCCGTGGGGAGGCTCTGATGCCCCATGGCTTTCCCAGGTGCCCCTTGACCACCTTCAGCCTCTTGCAGTTTCTCCTTTGCCTTTAATTTTGCTTTTCATCACCCTCCTGCTAAACCACAGCCAGCTCTGATACGTAGGAGCGTCTCCCTTCCCTTGGAGTGCAGCGGGGAGGGAGGTGCAGGAGTGACTGAGCCTTCTCTTGCAGGACAGACAGTTCCTTCAGCTTCATGGCCTTCTTCTTCACCTTCATGGCCCAGCTGGTGATCAGCATTATCCAGGCCGTGGGGATCCCTGGATGGGGAGTCTGGTAAGGAAAACGCTGCTGTCTTGGGTACAAGGGTGGTCACCATGGTGTTTTAGTCTCCTTACTGGTTCTCCTCTTGGGGAAGGTGGTTTGAGGAGCTGGGAGGGCTGCTGGCAGTTTGGGAAAGCTGGTGAACGAACCGGTTGTTTCCACCTCCTTGCAGTGGCTGGATTGCAGCGATTTCCTTCTTTGGGACCAACGTGGGCTCGGCTGTGGTGATGCTGATCCCCACCGTGCTCTTCACGGCCATGGCAGTCTTCTCCTTCATTGCTCTCACCATGGTACGGCAGGAAAAGCGGGGGCTCCGCGTTGCTTCGGGTGGCCCTCGCCGCCGCCCCGGGAGCTCCGCGCCGGCTGCAGGCGCTCAGCCCCTCTGGACTTTCCCCGCAGGTGCACAAGTTCTACCGGGGCAGCGGCGGGAGCTTCAGCAAAGCGCAGGAGGAGTGGACCACGGGGGCCTGGAAGAACCCCCACGTGCAGCAGGCGGCCCAGAGCGCGGCCATGGGGGCGGCGCAGGGCGCGATGATGCAGCACGAGACGCAGTACTCGGCCACCCCCAACTACACCTACTCCAACGAGATGTGAGCAGCAGCGGGACTCTGTCCTCGGGAGGAAGAGCTGGGGGGGAACAAGGGAGGAGGAAGGCTGAGCCGAGTTTCTGCAGCTATCTCAGAAAGTCGGAGTGTACCATAATGGTGGTTCTTTTCCTGTCTTTGTAACGAGACCCTTTGGGATTTTTTCTTTCTTTTATTTTTTTTTTTTCTTTTTTGTCTTGAGCTCTTATTTTCTCCTTTTTTTTCATTCTGAAGAGGCCGTGAGTTGACCTGCAGGGCTCTTGTTGTGCGTGGTAGTCAGTGTCCGTTCATGTGTCTTCTTTTTCCCTGTGGAATAGTGTACGGTGGTGGTTTTTTTAATTACTGTGGTGATAGGTGTATGTTAGAACCTCATCAGCCAAAAGCCCCCCCACACCCCCAAAAAGGGAAAAACAGCAACCAGCACCCATCTTCCCTCTTGGAATAAGCCCTGAACCATGGGTTTTTGATGTGTGTGAGTTTTCTCTTTCAGTTGGTAGTGTCCAGCCACTTGCCACTGTCTCAGCAAGGGCAAGCAATCCTGGGAATTCTCCTTTTTTCTTTTGCTTTTTAACTAGCAGGTGGCTGGCTGATTTAGCATTAAAAAAAAAAAAAAGAAAAAAAAGGGAAAAAAAAGATAAGAAACCCTCAATCCTGCTGTTGATATGCTGGAAGCCAAGAGATTCCTAATCTACACCCTGGCTCAGGATCTACAACTTCTCTCAGTGTGTGGTGTTGTAAGTGAGTAGTTTACACTTTGACGTGGAGGACCAGTGTGTGTGTGTGCGCGCGTGTGTGTTGGGGAGCAAGGACAGGTTTTCCCTGCGGGATACAACCATCCCATTCCAGATTCTGCATCCTGAGTCTGTTTTTTTTAGAGGCTTCTGTTTTGAAAAGCAGCTGTAAAAGCAGCAGAGCGTTCCTCAGAGGACCTACTCTTGGGCAAGGCTGCGGGTCAAATCTTGCCACCCCCTATCCCAGCACATCCAAGCGGTCTCCCTGATCATGGAAATAGCCAGGCTAAGATTTGTCTCTGTTAGCTTTGGAGGTTTGTGCTAATTTAAGGCTCTTGAGGAAACCTCCAGGCTGGAGGGAAGGATTCCTGCTCACCTGTGCTTATAAAAAGCATGGTGAGATGTGGCCGTGTGTTTTCCTGGTGCAGAAATCCCTGTCAGGCCCGGATCCCTGCCCAATTTGGGGATGTTGGACATTAAATAATGATCCTGCACCCTAGCAGGAGGCAGCTGAGCTCAGACTAACACCTCTTGGGGAAGGTGACTGGCACACCCTGGAAAAGATGACGAGTGGGAGCATAAATGGGATGGATGCTGCAGGGCAGGAGTAGGGAAAGCTACTTCTCTGAGATGCTTTTCAACTCTAAATGCACTTTAAATAAGCCAAATTTTTCTCCAAGTCCTCGAAAAGCAGCCCAACCAGAATCCAATCCAGCCCCTTGGCTCCAGTATCTTCTGCCTGGCACAGAGAAGGAGCTCAGTGTGCCACCAGCCAGGACTGTGCGAGTCCCCAGCCCCTTATCTGTCCCCTCCAGCCCTCCAGTGATGCTTGGATGTGACCTCTACCCCTGAGAATCACCCCAAAAAGGACCTTCTCTTCTCCAGCAAAGCACACCTAGTTTCCTTTTTAAGGGTATCACTCCAGTCATTCTGCAATAGGCAGTCGTCTCTTGACCAGACTAAAATGCAGCTACTGATAAAATGCCTGTCTGTGTGTGTGTGTATATATTTATGTATAAAATGTCAGGAGAAAAGTAATCCTTTGCTAAGCCTATTATGTACTTAATCAGGTTTAAATATTGTGCAATCCATTTCTAGCTCGCCTAAAACTTACTCTGCCAAACCACGTGCTCTGTCATCCGTGTCTGAGAAATGATGGTTTAAGTGACTTCACCTCTTGCATTGACAATAAGATGCATCAATAATAACTGTAACGAGCTGTAACTAACAGACATTGCTTCAGCACCTAACCCTCCTCTCCAGTGTGTCTCCTGAGTGTGTGAGCGCTGAAATGTTGCCCCTGTGGCTCCAGCCAGGCGGGAAACTCGACCCCCTGTTCTCACCTTGGTTATTTGTAAGCCGGCCCTGCTCCAGGTGGGGCTGATGTGGGTGTGATCAAAGCGTGGTGCTCTTGAAGCCCACGGGGTGGGAGAGTTGGGGTGTTCCTGCTGCTGGCCAAGAGGCCTCTCGGGACAGAACACACCTGGGGTTTTCATGAGGTCTCCCTGTCGCTTTCCATGTCCTGCAGTCAGCAGAGCAGAGCTCTCTGCCTCTTGCCTTCCTTGCTGCTTGTTCGTACTCAATATCAGAGGGATGTCCAAATAGCTGCTGCTTTGGAGCTGTACCTGCAAAGGGTGGGGACCACGTGCTGCCCCAGATCTGTCGTGCCCGTATTATCTTGGAATGGTTTGGGTTGGAAGGGACCTTACAGCTCATCCAGCAGGGACACCTTCCACTGTCCCAGGGGGCTCCCAGCCCCAATGTCCAGCCTGGCCTTGGGCACTGCCAGGGATCCAGGGGCAGCCACAGCTGCTCTGGGCACCTGTGCCAGGGCCTGCCCACCCTCACAGGGAACAATCCCTTCCCAATATCCCATCCATCCCTGCCCTCTGGCATGGGAAGCCATTCCCCCTTGTCCTGTCTGTGCCTCAGACAATAAACACTCAGTCCTTTAACCCACTTTCCCCTGCCACCTCTGGGTGGCTGACCTGAATCCCATAGGAAAGGTTTCACCCCTGGTCTGTAACACTTTCTTGGGCTCACATATCACGCCGGTCACTTGAGGGGCCCTCAGACCCTCTCCTCGACCCCGTTGCCCTCACACCTACGCCGAGTTTTGCTGCCCTTCGTTACGTTCTAAAACCTTGCCACGAGCCAGAATCCCCGTTTAGACTACTTCCTGAGCAGCCTGGAGCCCCCCGCCTGCCCTTGCGAGATCCCTCGCGTGGGCACGACTGGGGCCCAGAGGGGTACAAAGCCCTCCCGGGGTGGCAGCGCAGCCGCCATAACCCGGCAGCGGGCCGTGAGGGGCCGCCATGACACCCCTTCCTCCCGCCCGCCGCGCGGGCGCGCGCGCTGCGCGCACCAATCAGCGCCGGGGGCGCGAGCAGCCCGCACCAATCAGCGCCGTGCGCGCGCCGGCTCCCGGCACCCCCCGCGGCTTCCGGCCGGGTCGCGGCCCCGTTCCCGCCCGGTGCCCGCCGCCCTCACGGCCTCCCGGCCCTCACGGCCCTGCCTCGACCGGTACTGGAGCGCTGTTCGTTACGTTCTGGGAGCCTCCGGGGTTTCTCGGTGCTGTTGTGCGGCCTTTTGGAGCCGTTTTCCGCATCGCTACCGCATTAAAAGTCGATTTAATCAACCCTTAAGGGCCTGTAAATTGCTTGTTTTCTAGTGGCTGCTTTCCCACAGCTGTGTTTGGGTAAGAGGAAAGCGCGGCCCAGCACTTTTCTGTCGTTACATTATATTTACTATTATATGTAATAAAACGATATTATATGTATATGTAATAATATACAGGTTTTGTTATAATCCTTTGCCAGTATTTTATCATTTTTACCACTATTTTGCTATTTTTTCTGTTATTTTTTGATTTGCAACATTTAAAAATTTTTACCATTTTTACCGTTATCTTACCTATTTAACATTATTTTACCATTTTAATAATTCCTTTATAATTTTATCATTTTAATCCTCCTTTTTTATCAATATTTTATCATTTATAAGCACTTTGAAAGTTTCCTACTTAAAAATTTACGTTTTCCTACCCAGGCTTTAATTTGCGGATGCTTTGGCAGAATTAATTGTCATTTAGGAATCGCTAAGGGACGTTCTGAAAACATCCTAAGGATGCTTTAAGTAGATAATAATTTTAATTATTTATAAATACCGATTTTCTGATTTTAATTAGATATAGATAAATACCTCAAGCATGGTGGCAGCATTAAAATCTCTCAGCCAATACGCTGCTGCATTTCCTCACCTCTGTAATTACCCTTGCTAATCAGCTAAGCTGAAATTGGGCTTTTATCCTGGCAACGTGTTTTATAAACACACTGGGAAACCTTTGGGGTTGGAGGTAAGCAGGTTAATTCTGAGAAAGGCGTGCAAGAAGGCGGTGGTGGTGTTGTGGAGGGTTAGGAGGGGTGGTTGTGCTGGGGGAGGGCGTCAGGATTTCCTGGAGCTGCTGCACAACCATGAAGGATCCCAATTAACCGCTGCTGGGTCATCCCTGGAGTGACTCAAGGGATAGATGGATTTTGGGAAGGAATTCCTGGCTGTGAGGGTGGGCAGGCCCTGGCACAGGTGCCCAGAGCAGCTGTGGCTGCCCCTGGATCCCTGGCAGTGCCCAAGGCCGGGCTGGACGGGGCTGGAGCAGCCTGGACAGTCCCTGCCCGTGGCAGGAGGTGGCACTCGGTCACCTTTAATTTCCCTTCCCACCCAAACCAGTCTGTGATCCCGTGAAATTCCTCTCTCTGGGTTATCCAGCCCCCTCACTCCAACCTCCGAGCTGACTCCCAAAATCAGGGCAGCCCAAAGGTGTCCATCTTCTTCTTTCCACCCAAAGTGATTCCGAGCAGCTTAGTTTGAATAACAAGGACACGTCACTAAAATGGAACAGACTTCACTGAGTGCAATGATTTTTCAAGAACTGAATTTACTGTTTGCTAATTCATTGATGATATTTGAGATCCTTGTGTCAATTCTAATGACTTCCTCACCAAAACATTAATTTCTGATTTTTATCAGTGTGGCAGCAGCACAGGGAAGCCAGGAGGAAGCAGGAGACCTGAATTAGAGCTGCTAGGAATTAATTTCTAGTGCTGCTGCAAATATTGACGAACGCAGTAAGAAACAAGATGGTTGTGCATGCAGTGATGCCCCAAATTTTTAATTATTAAGACATCTCTGTGCATTAATCACCAGAGTGCAAAGGGAAATTAACTCAGCAGGGGATTGTTTCTCTTTACAGAACTTGGTGTAAAATTTTATCCCTAATTTGTTTATTTATCTGTCCTAAATTCTGGAGCATGTTCAACATGTAAGAGCATCAACATGTTGAACATGTAAGATCAACATCTTAATTTTGGGGGCATGAACTTTACCAGGGCACATTTTTGGCCTCTCTGCTCAAGATTTAGGAGTCAGTTTGCCAGTATCCGACAGAAAAATGTAATTAAACATTAAGCTGCCCTTAAAGTTCTGCTGGTGCTTGAAATCTCTGTGGGATGAGTGTTCTGGGTGACTGTGGGTGCTGCAGAGCCCAGGCTCAGATCCGGGAATATGTTGGGGTTGGAGCCCTGCTGTGCTTGGAGGCAGCCTCAGTCCATTCTCTGTTTTGCTGTGCCTGCACAGTTCAGTTCGACTGGAGCATGGAGCCCATCTCCCTGCCAGAACCAGGGATTCCTGCAGGAAACAGCTCATCCGTGCCACAGGGCAGATCCCACGTCCTGCTGGGAGTGACTGGAAGCGTGGCTGCCCTGAAGCTGCCCCTGCTCGTCGCAGAGCTGCTGAAAATCCCTGGGGTGAGTGGAGCTGCTGGTGGAGCTTTGTAAAGCTGGAGTTACCCTGGTTTTGAGGAGAGATCATGTGGCTTCTGCTGAAATGACAAGTTCCTCCTTGGGGGCCCTTTAGCTTGAAAATTTCTGTGAGGAGGATTCCACCTGTTTTTAAAAATTCTTTTGTTTTTCCCTTGCCATTTCATACTTGAAAAGGTCTTTGCTTTGGGTGTTTTTTTTTTTTTCTGGAGTTTGTCCTTGTCAGTCAAGTTATCAGATGTGGTTGCAGACAGAGGTGATGCTTCTGAAACTTGAAATCTCCAGGATGTTGCCGTTTTCCATGGGTGGGATGTGGATTTTCCGAATGTAAACGCAGCTGTGTGATCCAGAAAGGGAAAACAGACCTTGGAAAACCAGAAATAGAAAACACAAGCTGCTAAATGTCTCTGTGTAGTATTCTTTTACTATTTGTTGTCTGGAGTAACAGAGGTGCCCAGCAGAGGCCACTGGTGACTGATCAGGGAGGGAAATGTGCTCTTTTCTGCTGTAGAATAAAGTTCAACATAGAAAACTTGCAGGTTTTTAGAAATGGAGGAAATATTTTGGAGCAGTGAAATAAAAGAGTGGCAGGGGCAAGAGGGTGCACTTAAATCTGCAGATTTACTGGTTAGATTGCTTCTTGAATATCCTTTGGGATGACTTGGGGGGCTGTACCTTGTGGATGCATTCAGTAGAGGCAGAGGAGGTGCTGGTTTATCTGGTTGATGTTGATATCCGAGCTGGAAAGGGTACTGGAGGTGAGGCATGTGTGGCAAAGTGAGGCCTCAGTTATTTAATGACTTGACCTGATGTGATTAGTGAGGCCAAAGGTCCCAGCCCGAGGTAAGAAGGACAAAGAAAAATGACACCAAGGACTGGGGTGACCAGCCCAGAGCCAGAGATAGGGATCTTCTAATCCTCTCCCTCTCGGATTAGCTTGGCTGTTGTCCTTTTTCCTTTGCTCCTGCAGCTTGGAACATCCCTCTGTGTAGGTGACAGGCAGAATGCAGATGACCCACGGTAGGAATGTGGATCAAACCCTTTGCTTCTCTCTGAGTTTTTGTTTCATGATTAAAAGCTGCAGACAGCTGGACTCAAGCTCTTTGTGCAGGCCCAGAGGTCTGTGACATCCAGTGCAGACTTTGTGGCCACTGGTTTAGGACAGAAAAAGCAAAAGTGAGGCATCCAGGAGTTTATAACAGTTTATTAATCAAAGTTATTTACTCATTTCTGCTGTGATTTCAAGGCCTGCTGAGTCGGTGTAACTTTCCCATGGAGTTTGTTGAGCCCTGCACAAGGCTGTTGCCTCAATTTCTTTACTGCTTGAGCAAAACTTTACAAAGCAGGGCAGGAGCAGAGGAAAGGGTTTGATACCAGAGGAGATGTGGTCACAGGCTCGCAACCAGAGTGGTTAGTTTAAATTGATGTTTTGCCTGAAATGGTCTGTGGTGAACGACTTGGCAGAGTGATTTTGCTGCTCATTAACCTTTAACACCTCCTCGAGGGTGCTGCTGGATGTGACTGCAGCTCTGTCTTTTGCTTGAAGCATCTTTACAGATGGGAAATTCAGATGGCAGCAGGTTGTTGTCATTACAGCTGCTGTGGGGGGAGACAGCAGTGTCTCATCATCTCACACACCTGATTCCCAGAGTTTTTCAATGGCTGGGCAGGAACACAATGACAAAAATTGTATTGGGAGGATATTGGTTAGTAATAGGCTTTGAGGAGACCTCAGAGCCCTTTCCAGTGCCTGAAGTGGCTCCAAGAGAGCTGGAGGGAGACTTGGACAAGGGCCTGGAGTGACAGGACAGGGGGAATGGCATCCCACTGCCAAAGGGGAGGGATAGATGGATATTGGGAAGGAATCCTTCCCTCTGAGGGTGGGGATGCCCTGGTATAGTGTGCCCAGAGAAGCTGTGGCTGCCCCTGGATCCCTGTAAGTGTCCAAGGCCAGGCTGGACATTGGAGCTTGGAGCACCCTGGGCTAGTGGAAGGTGTCCCTGCCCATGGCAGGCACCTTTAATTTCCTTTCCAATCCAAACCAGTCTGTGATCCTATGATAAAGGCAAGAATGAACTTTTCTGTGGGTAAAATGTCTTGCTCTTGAAGCTCCAGGATGTCACCTGGACTTCACGTTTAAATCACACCCTGTCACTTCACTGTGCACCTGCCAGGCAGCCTCTGCCTCAGCTTGTAGGTGCCATTTAACAGAAGAGCTGCTCATGCTCTTGTGCTCAGGCTGCCTGGAAAGATTTTGCTGTCAGAACCGAGAAAGCCATTAAAAAATAATCACGTGCACCTCCTGCCTCCGAGCAGAAAGGGCTGTGCCAGGAGAATCCTCTATCAGAGACCAGCAGTGCTGCCTGAACACAGGAGAGCAGTTTTGTGGTAAAGTTTGTTTTGGAGATGTGGCTTAAGCCAAAGACCTCTAACTAATCTAAACTGTCTCCAGTGAGGGAGTTTGAGTGTGGCCAGACTGCCTTGGCTGTTTAAAATATCCACAGGCAAACAGAGGATGTGCCAGGTAAATAAAAAGAATAAACTATGTAGGCTGAAGTGATCTTGAGAACACTGACCTCTTTCCAGTGTAGCCAGAGGGACTTGAAAGACTTGCTGAGAACGAGGGAACCTGGAGCCCTCCCCAGCAGAAAACCTTCATTAGGGAGGATGTTTAACTCACTGAACAACTTTCTTGGGGGATGCTGGGATTTCAGCCACCAGCACTCAGACTCCTTGAACATCCCTCTGGAATGTTCTGGCCTGGAATGGTTGGATGCAGTGCTCGATAGCCAGAGCTCTTCCCTAGTCCTGGGCTTATGCTTGGAAGAAATAGATTTTTTTTTTTTAATGGCACCATTTCAGAGAGCAGACATCCTCCTTCAAACTGCACAGTGCCCTTTAAGCCCCCCAAATAAATAAATTCTCTTGCAGACTGAGGTTAGCACCTCACCCGAGGCCCGCGGCGCAGTGACAGCGCCTTTGTGGGTGTCGCTGCTTGGCTCGAGCAGCTTCCTGTGGGGTGAGGTTAGCATGGAAATAATACAGTCAGTTAATGCCTGTGAGTGTGATCTTCACACTCAAAAACACTGCAAACACCTGTGATTCCAAGTCGGGGGTGCTTCGAGAAGAACAGACTTCTAGAAGAGGCAAAAAAGCAAAAACACAGTACCAAAAACATGTTGTGCAGCTGTATTATCCTATCACTTTCCTTCAGAAAATGGGGACAATTACCAACGGCCACAATAGGCTAAGGCTGGGATTTTCCTCTGCTCCCAGCTATTGTTCTAGTCACATAGGATGCAAGGAGCCAACACTGCCCCATTCCCAGTGGAATAAATGGTGTTGGGAGCTGGGTTAACGTGCTGTCTCAAATCACTGCTGCTGTTGCAGAGAACTGTTTGGAGCTTGGAGGTTTCCAGCAGTTGATTGTAGCAAGGAGTGCACACACCGAGCCTCATCAGTTTTCTACCTCAAGGCACAATTTTCCAGAAGGAAGGAGCTGCTGGTGGGGCTGGTTTCTCCCCATCTCTCTGTCAGATCATCAGAACCATGCAGTGGGTTCTGTGAGCTGCTGGCAGGAGCAGGCAGTGGCCATTACCATGGAAAAGGGGTATTTTTCACTGTAATCAGCAGCCTGAGGTTCATCTCCCTCATTACCAGTCTTCAGAGTGCTCCATCCATGTGTTGGCCTGGCTGTTGCCCGGTTTAAGGAACATCCTTGGGAGGAATTGCAGCTGGAAATTCAGTTCCATGTCCTGCACGGGCAGTCGGGGCATGCAGAGCCACTTGGACACTGGCTGATCCCGGTATGTGAAGGACAGCTCTGGTTCACTGCCTGTGGCAGGAGCTGTTGGCAATGTTTATCAGAGCTGCAGGACACAGAGAAAACAGGGAAAAGCCCCCTTTTCCACTTGGGAAGATTTCTGCAGGAAGAAATTAGAGGTTCACCTTAGCACCTTTTGTAAGTGTGTTTCAGATAAACATCTGAAGGATGGGATGGGCTTTCCCCAGTAGACACCAAGAAATGAAGGTGGCTTTGGAGGTTTATCTGAGATTTCAGAGAGAACCCTCATGTCCTCACCCAGTCTCTCTTTGTGGAATTCACTGGTTTGCTGCACAGAAACCCTGTGCTATGAACATACCTACACAGAGGTTTTCCCCTTTGCTTGGCAGGTGAGGACCTGCCTGGTTTAGGTTGACATGAAATGAGTTTCTGGCTCCTGTGGATGTCTGTGGTGGTCTGGCCTTTCAGCTGTGAGTAGGGGAGGCTCTCTGAGAAGCCACAAAACTTTCCAAATTGTCCTCTAGTCTAAACAATGGTCTTTTTCTTCCTGCTTAGCTCGAGGTGAAGGTGGTCACTACTGAGAGAGCAAAACATTTCTACAATGCCCAGGAGATTCCTGTGACCCTCTATGGTGATGAAGAGGAGTGGCAGGTGAGTTGTTCTTGCAAATAGAAGCATTCCTCTAAGTTTTTCTTGCAAGAAACTACACTTAGTTCTTTTTTAAACCTGGGCCAAGACTCACTCCTTGGTCTGTGTTTGGAATGTGGCTTTTGGAGAATGTGGTCTAAATGAGGAAGAAGAGAGAGGCTGCCCTGATGCATTGCAGGATTTTGTCCTGCAGCAGGCAGGGAGGGTAGCAGTGGTCTCTCTCCACCCTGGGCTCAGCTGCACTGAGAGGAGTGTCAGGAAATGTCAAGACAGCCACTGCAGAGCTATGGTGAGCATGTTTGGTGCTTGTCATGAGTCATTCTTGTCACGCAGGCAGCAGCTTCGTTCTCCTTAGCTCAGCTGTCAGGGCTGTGAACATCTCTGCACCCTGTAAAATGGCTTTTTCTCCTGGCTGCAGTTTTACTGACACACTTTGAGAGTCCTTGAGTATGAAGAGGTTCATTGTATAAGCACCAAGATTTGTTTTTTCATACATTTCATGCCTGCTTTGCAGTACTGATCCGAGCACAAGGTGATCTCTCCTTACCCCTGCTCCTGCCAATGCCCTCACATGTGAGCATCACTTTTAAGTGGACAGAAACATGCCAGTGGTAATGGCCAGGAAACTTTCTGGCTGGTCTCAGGGATTGGTGGATACCTACTGCATCCCAAGGTGCTACAGCCTCGGGGAGTTATTTCTGAGGAACCCTCAGTGGGGTGATAGAAGAGGTGCAGGTCAGGCTTTGAGGTCTCCTGCCACCCTGGAGAGCAGGCACAGAGCCCTTGTGGTGGGAAATAACCACAGAATGGTTTGGGTTGGAAGGGACCTTAAAGCTCGTCCACTCCACCCCCCTGCCATGGGCAGGGACACCTTCCACTGTCTGAGGTTGCTCCAACCTGGCCTTGGACACTGCCAGCGATCCAGGGGCAGCCACAGCTTCTCTGGGCACCCTGTGCCAGGGCCTCCCCACCCTCACAGGGAACAATTTCTTCCCATATCCCATCTAACCCTGCCTTCTGTCAGCTGGAAGCCATTTCCCCTTGTCCTGTCACTCCAGGCCCTTGTAAATAGCCTCCCTCCATCATGCTGGCTCCTTCAGGCACTGGAAGGACACAATTAGGTCATCCCTAAGCCTTCCCTTCTCCAGGCTGAACAATGTCAGTTCACTCAGCCTTTCCTCATAGGAGAGGTGCTCCATCCCTCTGATCAACTTGATGGCCTCCTCTGGGCTCACTGTGACAGCCTGCTCAGCATCCCTTTGTGAGATATCTCACCTGACAATAAAAGTGCAAGACAGAATAGAAGTGTGTGGAGGAGGTGGGAAAGGTGTTCAGGAAGCCCCAGCTTTTCGGATGCTGCCTTTTTGTTGTGGCTTCCCGTGACTCAGAGAAGGAGCAGTTTGTGGCCCTGACGCACCCGTGCTGGCCTGTGGCTGGGTGTCCTCTGGGGAATAAAACCTGGTGCTGTTTGCTGCTTCTCAGGTCTCTTTCCCAGTTAACTGAGCTCTTAAGACCAGGGTTCTCTTGAGCAATTCAGGGCTTTAGTGAAAACAGAAATATGCACTCGAGAGTGAGTAATGTCAAGGAGAAGCTGTGGCTGCCACATCCCTGGAAGTGTTCAGGGCCAGGCTGGACAGGCCTTGGAGCAACCTGGTCAAGTGGAAGGTGTCCCTGCCCGTGGCAGGGGGTGGAACAAGGTGAGCTTTAAGATCTCTCCCAACCCAAACCATTCTGAGAGCTAAGAGAGGAGGGCAGTGCCAAACTGGATAAACCTCATCCATCTTGGAGAAAGCCAACAGAACACTGTTCCCTGCAGTACTTAGGAGGGTTCCTTCACTGCTGTGAGTGTGAGTAGGGTTGTGCATGCTAATTAAAAGTGATTTGTTCACTTAGGGCTCTGCCAGTGGACAGCTTCACTTCAATGTGAAGCTTATAAATCACATGGGTTCCCCAGGAAATGTCCCCCTGGTTTGGGCCTGCCTGGCTTCAGCTGGCTGTAGGATGGAGCTCTTAGGAATAATTGCAAAGCTAAGGGATGCTGTGGATGGGGACAGCTCTTTGCTGTGAGTTGAAACCCGTGGTTGTCAGATGTGGGAATTGTCTTTGTGGGAGAAGGATCTCCCCTCTGCTGATCCGCTGCCATCCCTCAACTGTGCTCCCTAAGCACAGGAATTGTGTGTTCTGAGGTGGGACTGGGGAGGTGTGTGAGGGTTTGGTGCTCCCCATCTTGTCTCCCCCACAGCTGTGGAAGGGCCGCTCGGACCCCGTCCTGCACATCGAGCTCCGGCGCTGGGCTGACCTCATGGTGGTGGCACCTCTGGACGCCAACACGCTGGCAAAGGTTGCCAATGGCATCTGTGACAACCTGCTGGTGAGTAACCAGGCTCTGCCTGCCACTGCTCCCGGCCCTCAGGACTGCCTGGCCTTGCCTTCATGGAATCTGTGACATTTGCATGTTCTGCTCCCCATCATCTGCTTGTCTCTCTCTTCCCCAGCATGGTTCCCCTGCTCCTTCTCTTTCCCTTCCTGACCTACATCCCTTCCCACTCCTCAGCTCTGTCAGTCTCTCCTCTTATTTCCTCCTCCCTTCATAGTGTCTTCCCTGCTTTTTCTGGAGGGTGGTATTTCTTTCTGCCTCCGTCCTCTCTCTGTCACTCGTACACACAAACACTCACTCAACATTTTTTAATGCAATCTGGAAAGACACCTGTGAGATCAGATAATAATGTTTACTTCCTGCTACTGCACCGCCTCCCTCACCTAACATAGCACAGGCTTTCAAACACGCTCATGCCCGCTTACCTCCCAGTCTCAGCTACAGAGGATTTTGCTTGTTCAGGCTTGTTTTTTCGGTATTTAAAGTGCCCTCGAGGCTCTTCAGGCTAATCAGAAAGTGTATTAAAAGGGAGTGTGCTTCTTTGTTGGGTGCTGGGGACTTTCAGTGGGTCTGAATGTTTTGTGGCCAAGCATTAACCACACAAAAGATCTCAGGAAGCTGCAGATCTGCATGGCCTACAGCCTTTTGGGTAAGGAGTGCATATAAATGAACATAATCCACCCAGACCTCAACCCCCAACAGCAGATCACTGGGGATCTGAGAGAAGCCAGAAAGAGCTGTGGGAGGAACAAGCAATGCCTTGTCCTTCTGGGTCCCTTGTGGTAGTGCTGGTTTAGCAGAGGGAAGAGCTCAGGAAGGATGTGAGGAATGCGTGGCTTCACATGCTCCTGCCAGTCTTTGAGAGCCTTGTGAAGGGGAGAGGCAGCTCCAGGAAAGAAAAGTGGGTGCTGGAGGTGCTGGTTGGCAGTTCAGAACAGATTCCATCAGATTTCCTTGTTCTGGGAAGGGTTCAAGTCACAGGGTATAAAAAAGGATGGGCAGGGTTCCTGTAAGGACTCTGTGATCTGAGCTGCTCCCCTGGAAGCTCCTTTGTTTGACTGAAATGCTGCAAGGCCTGGGGAATCTGATGGGCATTGCACTAAGGACAACCAGCATTTATCTTCCCAAGGGGATCCTGGGTTATCTGGAAGTGCTGAGGAGTCAGATCTGATTCCCTGTAGCACACAGGAGCTGCCAGATGGTTTGTAACCTGCCAGCATCTCCTGCAGCAGCCCAGATGTGCTCGTGTTCTCCTCTGCTTGTACCCTGGAAGCAGCACTGCTTCCCTCCTGGGGAGTTATGGATCCAGTTGCCATATCATGTCAGGACTCATTGCCAGCTCTCAGTGTTTAACTTTGCAGCTGGCTTATCTGAAGTGTTGCCCCGGGGGTTTCTCTGTAGCTGATAAGATCTGTGGCCACCTCTCAGCTTCTCTGTCTCCCACACAGTCTGTGCACATCCTGTTCCAGCTTGGTTTGCTCCAGCCTGGGCCGCTGGCTGGAGCAGGGTGGGATTTATCCCCTGTGTAGCCTCCCTCGTCTTTCCTGCCTGTCAGAGATGAGCTTGGCTGGAATGTGATACAAGTCAGTCTCAGCCCATGGGTCAGTCCAGCTGTGCTGACAGAACGACAGCCAGGCTGGAAAGGCGCTTCTGTGCAGCAAAGGGATGGGAAGGAATGAGGAAATCCAGGCCCTCTCCTGGCCTCTCCCGCAGACTTGTGTCATCCGCGCGTGGGACCTGAGCAAACCCCTGCTCTTCTGCCCGGCCATGAACACGGCCATGTGGGAGCATCCCATCACAGCTCGGCAGGTGGAGCAGCTGAAGGGCTTTGGCTACACCGAGATCCCCTGTGTGGTGAAGAAACTCGTGTGTGGAGATGAAGGTCAGTCCTTTTGCGTGGCTCCTGCCCCTCTCCCTGCCCCAGTGCTGCCCTCCTCCTGGAGGGATGTGCTGCCTTTTGCTGTGTGGCCATGGAGACGTCGAACTGCCACGGCTTGTACAAACAAGCTGAGGCTTTGCCCTGTGTTATCCCTCCTCATGAATTTTTAAGTAGCCTTAAGAGCTTTCAGATGAGCCTGATGTTGAACAGAAATGCTCGTTCAGGAAGAGAGGAGATCAAAGAGAAGGAAGGTTCTGTGGTGAGCGTTATCAGCCTGGGATTTGGGTGTCCTGACTTTGCCCTCTGCTGGGACTGGGGGCTGTTTTCATTGTGCCTCAGTTCCTCAGCTCCATCATTGGGATTAAAACTTGTCCCTGAGAGCAGGCAGTGAGAAAAGCCCTTTGCAGATGGGGCTGAGGGTGTAACTGGACACACGTTGAACATTTGTTGTTGTTGTTGCCTGGGTTACTTTTTAGCTTCCCAAACAAGTTTTGATTTGGGGTTTTGACACCAGAGTTCTGTGAAGTGAAAGAGGGGTGTGGAGGAAGTTCAGATGCAATACATTTGGCTTGCAGTGCTAAGCAATAATGCTCTCATTTAAGTTTTAGTAGCTGCTTTCAATGGAGCTATTTTGACTTTTGGGAAGGGTTTTGATACAAACCGTTTGGACGAATGGATTTGCTTTTTTATTAAAATTTTATTGGGAAATCTTTGTAAAATGTCCCCCAGTTCCAGCAGGATTTTAACCACCCTGTAAGTCCGCTAAACAGTCTGTAACAAAGACAGGATGTTAAAATGCCCCTCATGGTTAAATTCTAGGCCTGGTTAAGTTTTGGAATCCTTAGGTAGGTGCAATGCCTCTAGAGATTTGTACTTTCAGAACTGAAAACTAAGAAATATTTACAATTAGGTAAGTGTAGTCAAGTAACTCAGACATCAGTTGAAATATCCTGGATGATTAGCCTTCCACTGGGATTTTAGACATGATTACATCAAATTTCTTCATATCCAGCTCAGCTGTCTCATCTGTGAGAGCAAACTCCTGAAAGAGCTTGGAGGAGAGGGATGGAGGGATGGCAGGAGTAGCCACATCTGACTGGACTCCACTTGTGCTTGTGAGTCAATTCCCAACAAGATCTTCCTGCTGGCAAACACCAGGAGTTTCCTGGCAGGGCACTAATGGATTCCATCTCTCTAAAGACCCAAACTAGTCTCTACAAGTGACTTTTTTTCACCCCTTCCCCTTTTCTCAGGCCTTTCACCCCACAGCCTCTTCCATGCTCGTTTTGGTTTTGTGGCTTCCATCCACGCAGGGGTTTCCCTGGTTTCCACTCAAGCAGCACGTAGCAAAGCTCACACATGTGGTGCAGGAGAGATTCAGTTTGCACCAGGTTTGTCTGTTGACTTTGTGGTTTGTTTTGCTCTAGGAGGTTTCTCTTCCTCACCCCATGTGGTCGGGTCTCACCTGAAATGCACCAGATCCTCACTGCCCCCAAGTTTTACCTGATCAATTTTTCTCCCTTAGCAAAGGGGTGGGTTTAGACAGAAAGTCCAGCTAAAGGAGAGTTAGAATAACAAATTGAGTTTCTTGATTGGATACTTTCCATACTGCCGTTATCTTCATCATCCTTGGCTGGATTTCTAGAGCCTGGCACACTGGAAGATTTCCACCTGTAGCCATGAGCTGTGCTGCAGGAGTTTGCTTTGCCAAACTGAAAAATCCAGCTGTCAATTTCCAGAGGTGTTGGAGAAGTGGGTGGTGGAGGGAGAAGCCAGGCCTTGGAAGTGTTCTGGAAGGGTGTAGCTCTGCCAAACCATGCAGAGGCAGTCAGGGAAGAATGTCTCTTGTCAGGTGCAGCTCTTCTCCCTGAGATTAGGAGAGCAGAAGGGTCCAAATCTGCCTGCAGCTTGTCCACAGGATGCTCCAGACCTCCTGGGATTTACAGGCCTGAAAAAGAGGAAAACAACACCTCCCAGAACTAATTTCTGCTGAGCAATAAGGCATATATTTTAAATTAAAGGATCAATTAGCCAACAGGACAAAATATCCATAGAGACTCCTTTTCAGTCTTCCAAAAGAGACAAAAACCTGTGGCAGAAGCATCTTTACTCAGCTCCAGGCAAGTTAGAAAAGTGAATGGCCTCAGTTCCTAGTGCTGAGTTCTGCACACAAGGTTAGACAAGGTTAGACAATCATCTCTGGCTTTAAAATTCGGAACCTGAGTTAAAAACCATTTCAAAAGGAAGCAGCAGCACAGCATAGATTAGATGTTCATCTGGCAGATAACCAGGCCAAAAGGAAAAGCCTTTCCATTTTGTTCTGTCCAGCACTCAGCCTTCTCCAAGAGTTGCTCCAAGATTCAGGCTGGTGGGAATCCAGGACAGCTTTCTCTAATGGAGGTCATTTCTCCAGTGCAGAGTCATGGGAGTGGGATGGATTTGGCAAGTCTTTTGTATAGGCAAAGACCATTTCAGAAAGATACTGAAAACACACAATGTTTACCCTGGAGAAAGGAGGTGGGATAGCGAATTTTGCTCCACACACTTTTTTTTAGGCTGCCCCCACCCTGGATTTCACGATGTGGTTTTGCTCTTGCCCTGCAGGTCGAGGTGCCATGGCAGAAGTGTGGACCATCGTGGAAAGAGTTAAAGGGATCCTTGAAGAACGGGATGTGCCAAGGCAGAGCTGATGTTTTGGCATGTAAATGCTGGTTTTGTGCCTTCCTGATGGTTTGGAGATAAACCCAGCAGGAAGCTGGGCTCAACTGCCCTGGTACCCATGGCATGCATACCTTTAGCTGCTCTTCAACAGAAGGAGCCAACGGTTGTCTTCCAGCTGGTGCCAAACTGAAATGTGGTACCTCGCCACAGACTTTCAAAAACCAGAGCCAAGAATGTGCTGCTTTAGTGTGGAAACCCCTGAGGTATCTTGCAGAGAGGGAGTAAAGCTCCCGAGGCTGCTCAGCCCCCAGTGCTTCACACGTGCTCTGTTCTGGGGAGGCTGCAGAAGGTGTTTGAGCTCCTGGCTCTAGAGAGGAAAAGACCCTGCAAATTCTGGTGCAGGGTAATTCCAGCTCTTTTCAGCAAGTGTCTTCTGGACCATTGCTGCTCTTCAAAGCCTGGTCCATAGCTGTGCTGGCTGCACATTCCCAGCAGGAGTCACTGTCCAAAAAGCATTTTCTCTCTGGGAACTTAATAAAAAAGAGTTTTTAATCCTGCCCCTGATGGGTTGCTTCTTGTAACTGCTTTGGGAGGTGTTCCCACCCAGTATCTTTGCTAAGTCGTTGTGTCTGCTTATGGTTTTTTATCAGATATGGAGAAAGATTGACTGAACAGAGCTCTCCTGTCCCTTTGTCCTTTTGCAGCTGTTGTCTGGAGAGGGATGCAGGTTACCAGCCTCATTCCCAAGTGCCTCCTGCCCATCTGGGTGCCCCAGTCAGGAAATGAGCAGGCCAGGCCCTCATGGAAAGCCAAGGGTGGGTGGTTCCCAAGGGAATGAAGTCAGACTTCACCTTTGATAACCTTTTCCGCTTGAAAATTAACTGCCTGGCATGAATAAAGTGGGACATCCTGTGCCCTTGTGGGGAGAGCAGGCAGAGCTCCCCCAGTCCAGCCTTTCCTTGGGAACACGATCTTGCTCCTGAGGGCAGTGGGAGCTGTGGAACATGCTGCTCTAGCAGAGCACTGCTGACCCACAGAGTTCTTTGTGACTAAACCCAAACAAATTGAAGGCCTTGGGTCCAGCATGTGCATCCTGCCTGTGGGGAAACCTCCAGCCTGCTGCACACGAGGGAAGAGGTCACGAGGTTAGGTTTGCTTGACTTAGCCATCCCACACAAATAAAACCTCTGAACTTTCCCTGCTTTGGCTCTTCCACTGACAGAGATCCGGGGAGTGAAAGCTGCTGAGAAGGATCTTGGTGTGAGCAGAGCTTGTGGCTCACACAGAGGGCCGTAGTGGTGTTGTGGCTGTGACTTTTGCATTTTGCCAGGATTCATGGAGTGACCTGCATCGTTTGCTTGTGTTCTCAGCCTCTCAGAGGACCTTACCTTAAGCTCACTGACAGTAGCAGAGATGTTTCCTGGCTTTCATGAGTTCTGATGGTGGATGTTTCTCCTGCTCACAGGGAAATGTGCGTGTTGTGGCTGTTACAACTGACTCGTCCTTGGGGCTCTGTCGTGGCTATCTCCTGTGGCTGCAGTTGTTTATCCCTCCTCCTGCTCCCTGACTTGGCAGCACAGAAAATCCAACAGAGATCCCCCATCCCAGAACAAAACACCACGTCCCTGATAAGAGCCTTCCTCTCTTCCAAGCCTGGTTTGCTTGCCTTAAGCTGCTCCAGAAGTGTTGACATGGGATCCTCTGCGTAATTGCTGTGATTTTTTAACTGGAAGCAGGTTGTGATACGGTTCCAGGCTGGGATAAACCCGTGCCCCAACCACCTTTCCTTCAGGGCAAGTAGAAGAAACAGTTAAGTTCCTTCTGGGAGGCAGGAGCAGCTTCCAGCCTGGCACAGGTACAGGTCCCCACCCACAGCCAGGGAGATACGGCAGCCCGCGGGCAGGAGCTGCTCCCTGTGCAAAAGGAGCAGCAGTAGAAGCTGGGGGAAGCCCTCTCTGCTTTAGGAGGTGACTTTGGGACGGTGTTTTTCCAGGATGAGGCTCAGGGTGGTGATGAAGGACCTGATGCCAAACCAGGACTCCGTGCCAGCTTGGGGAATAGGCACTGCCAGGCTCTCCTTAGCCAGTGAGGTCACCAAGAGGTGTTGAGGGATGGATCCCTCAAGGTATTCAGGCTTGAATCTCCATCCCTCACAGCCATGTGTGTGACTCAGGTTCACTGGGGAGGCCCGAGACACTTCCCATGAGCTTTTTCTTTTCCTTCAGCTCTTCTTTTTAAGCCACACGCTGATTTTTTGTCTCACTTTCCCATGAAACTCTGGATGACCGAGGCAGCACCCCCATGAATCCTGCTGCGTTGCAATTTCATTCATCCTGCTTAAAACTGTTTCTCTCAGCATGGCTTGGGAGTGATAAAGAGCCGGGACAAAAGCTCAGCTAAGGCAGCAGCCCAGCTCCTTTCCTGGGCTTGGCCGTGCCTCGGCATCCCTGTCTCTGGCTGCTTCCCCCCATCCCAGACTCGATGGGGTCCCTTTGCCGCTTGGATTCGGGGGCACTGGAGGAGGATGGAGGTGCTTTGGTCTGGCTTTGATCAGGAATTGGCTCCCCAGCTACGACTTGGGATGAGAATTGCATCATCTCAAGTGCCCGTCCCATCCCACTGCTCCATCTTGGGAGCCTGCAGCAGGAAAAAAACATCTTAAAAAAGTGACAAAACCTCCCCATATTTCGACTTTCAGCAGCGGTGCCTCCGTGATGCACCTGGTGCAGCGGCTCTGCACCCCGGGGCTCCGGATTTGGCACCTGCCCCCCCGGGAGCGGGGATGCCGCCCACTCCGGATCCCCAAAACGCAGGAAGTGGGTTTGTTCCACGACCGCAGCCGAGCTGGGCGCTGGGGGAGGCCGGGGGTTGCCACGGGGTGACAGATCGGCGGTGGCAAGTGAGAACTGGGGGTGTTTGTCGGTTTTTTCCTTTCCTTGCTCTGGCGGGATTCAAATCAACACCACGAGACCTGAATCTTCCTCCCTGTGAGATCACAGTGACAGTGGAAAAGGGAGATGATCCAGAGGGATAGCAGTGGTTCCAATCTCTGCCCTCGTGTTTTGCTTTCCACGTGCTTCATATTTTGGTCTTTCCAGCCCTCCTGACTTGGGAGATGTTGGGAAGCAGCTGCATCACCCTGACTGATAAGGCCGGTGCCGAAAGACCCAGCAGGGCTCGGCACAGACTCCTTAGCACCAGCAACATCGATAGCCTGGCTTCGGTGGGACAGCCTTCCAATTAAAACTTGCAGGTGCAGTGTTCGTCCCCTGGCCACCTGCCTCGGTGGGTGCTTGAAAAATTGTTTCCAGGAGTAATTGAACATAATTAGAAGATTGAATTCCCTGGAGCTGGGATGCTCAGAGATACACAGAGGACTGAAATAATCCAATGGGGCAGTTCCCTGCTAGGGCTCACCCTGTCTGGGGTTTTATTCTCTGCTAGGTCTCCCCGTCTGGGATTTTATTCATGGATCTCATGTTGTCCTTTAGATGGAGACGGGGATTTTTCTCTGGGAATGCTGGCTTTGGTGTTGTACCTTGCTTTTCTGACTCCGGATAAAACGGGATAAAGGGGATGCAATGACCAAAAAGCCTTTGTGCTGTCCGGGGGGATGAGGAATAAAGGTCACTTCAGTCATCACAGTAAAGGTAAAATGAATATACTCTTGACCGCAGGCTCCTGGGATCCTAAAGGGAAATGGACTCTGCATGGAGACTCCTAAAATCAGGCTTAAAATCAGGCTCCATCTGTGATCGCAGAGACCCCTCAGTCTGCAATCGGGGAGTGCCTGGTGTGCTCCCAGTCCCCATTCCCGTGGCATTCAACCCCTGGCAAGTCCCCGCTGGCACTGCCCGCTGGGGAGGGTCAGCACGCCAGGGACCCTTCGTGCCCCTGGTGCCACGGGAGGATCCAGACGATGCCCCCACAGCCTGCTTCCAGCGCCGGCAGAGCGTGCCAGGACAGGCAGTGCCAGCTTCCCACCGCCAGCACACGCTGGGCCAGGGCCAAGCACAGCGATAAAAGCTCTAGAAAAGGGATTTATTCCTACACGGTGGCTCCTTGGATGGCTGGAAGAGCCTTTCCCCAGGAGAGCTGTGCCCCCTGGAGCAGCCTCAGCCCCCCCGGCCTGGCTCTGCCCTGTCTCACTTGATTTACACGGGGTACTTGGGTGGTTTGTAGCTTTGGAGAAGGATGATTCATGAACTCCAGTGTGATAAGGATGAGGGAGGAAAGAAAAGCCACGTCAACCTGAAGGAATGTGGCCGGTAGAGAGCCCGGCCTGCAGCTGGCAAAAGCCCTGGGAGAGAGGATCAGGCATAAAAAGGGACAAGATGAGAACATGTGCCTGAAAAAACAGCTGAAAGCCTCCCATCCCTGCTTCAGGGGCTCTTGTCCCCCAAATCCACTGCAGTCTGAGGCCATGGGATGGCTCCAGATAAACTCCACGGACAGAGGTCATCCAAACTTCCTAACTGGAGATAATTTACAGCCCGAGCCGTTGTGTTTGCCCAGGGCTGACTGTGCTCCCGAGGCTGCAGCCTCCCTGCAGACCACTGCTCTCTTCCCCGAGGATCAGGACCTGGCATGGGGTGTGGGAGCTGTGCCAGAGCCATCCCAGCCATCCCAAAGCCAGCTCCTGGGTGAGTGGCAGGTGAGGGAAGCATTGTCCCTGGGTCCTGGGCAGCACCACGTGCCTGCCGGGCACATGGCTTGGGGAGCCGATGCCGTGCCGAGGTTTCCTTCAGCAGGGGGAATGAGGGTGGCAGGGAAAGCCCTGACCTGGTCCCTGCTGCCCCCTGCGCAGACACATCGTGTTTGCCATCCTGGCAAACACAGCCTCTTTATAAAGGCAGCAAAATTTGGCTGTGAGGAGAGAGCACAGCCAGTATCAGAGAGAATTCCAGCTCTGGGATATGCCAACAACCTCTGCCCCTTGTTCCCATCCAGAATATCCTTCCTGAGGGCGGGGAGCTCCCGCTCCTGCAGCATCCCCAGGGAATCTGCATCCTGCATGCCCTCGGGGTGAGTCTGCTCTGAGATGTTCTAGGTGGATGTTATTTACAGCAGCATTTTTTCTTCAGTAGGAAATCGCTCTTGGAGCGGGGGGCGGGGGGAAAAGTTGCCGAGGTGCTGGCAGGGTGCAGCTGGAGCACCCAAACGCCTGCAGCCCATGAACCCTGCCGCTGCCCCAGCAGAAAGTCAATATTGACCCTCCGTCAGCGCTTGCACACACCGGCACTCCCGCTGCCAGAGCAGAACAAAGCCCGGCGCGAGTCCCTCCGGCACCGGCTCTCTGTGCTGGCTCTTTAAAAATAATCATCATTAAATAGCTGGGTCTGCCGGGGCTCTGTTGGGACTCAAATACCTGGGAAAAGCCATGCAGAAAGAGAGCTCCAGCTGCTCTGTTTTTACTCCTCACCCTTGTCTCCCTCCCCCGACCCGGCGCCCATCCTCCCCCGGAGCACCCATCCAAGCTGGATCCCCGCGGGGGAAGGGATGTCACCTCACATCCCCATCACATCCCCAGCTCCTCGGAGGGCACTGGTGTGCCAGAGCCGGGACATGGGAACTGGCAGCACCCCAGGGAAATAAAAGCTGAAGTGGTTTGAAGGCTTGGCCTCTGAAGGGGGAAGGTGACGGGGGAGCGGAGAGGAACCAAAACCCCGTAGCGGAGGAACAGGCAGAGGGCAAAGGAGAACCGAAAGCAGCTGTGATTACTGAAAGCTCAGATGTGAAAGAGTGGGAGCACTATCTTTGGGGCTCTCACTTCCTTGTCTGTGCAGGTTTTCTTGGCTTTGGGCTATTTAAACTCCATTCCTGTCTTTGCTCATAAATTCCACGCTGGGGTGGGTGGGGTTGGTGTCACTGGAGGTGGGTGCCACGTGTGCCATCGGAGTTTGGAGTTTGGGGACTGCTGAGCATCCCTGCAGGGTGGGGTTTGGGGGATCACCCAGATCCCTGCAGGGTGGGGTTTGGGGGGATCACCCAGCATCCCTGCATGGTGGGGTTGGGGGGATCACCCAGCATTCCTGATGTGCTGAGTTTTGGGGACTATCCATCCCCTGCCAGGGATGCAGATATACCCAAGCTGCATCACCCCTCTCCATCCCCTTTCCAGCCCATGGCACATGGGCTGCATCTGCATGTTTGGCCCCAAATAAGGAGGTATTTTAATCTTTTAAGCAGAGTCCCAAATACATGGTCCCTATCCCCAAATATTTTCTGGAGGACTGGGTGGTGTGGCAGAGTAGGATGTTTGGGTACATCAGGCACCTCAGTAAAAACCATTTTAAGATGAAACACCATCACCAAGGGTTGAAAGAGCTCCTAGTCTGGTGTCAAGCAAGGGTTTTCTTTCTCCAAAAATTATTAGTGATGCTTCCCCTAAATGGTCCTTATCCCTGCAGCCTCCATGCTTAGTTTTGGGTAGCAAAATCCTGCAGGTGTGTGGATTTAAGCAATTGAACAGCACTAAACAGTGCACCCCCCTGCCCCATCCCTGGAAAGAATCAGTGTAACTCGGCCACGACCTCGGCTGGGCTGTGTGACTACTGTCCTCTGCGGGACCCCAAACCTGGGCTTAAAGTTAAGCCCGGGATTAGAGGCTGTGCTGAAGCCAGCGGGGTGAGTCCCTCGCTGTCCTGAATCAGCAGTGGCTGCACAGGGAAGCCCCGGAGCGGGCCAGGGGTCTGGCAGCTCGTGGGGCGTTGGATGCTAAAAGGAGGGAGCTGGATGAGTGTCCCCTGAGCTGTAGGGGACAGAAACCCCAGTAAAACCAACACCCATCGGGTGTAACCCGCCTGAGCCTCTGTGCCTTGTCCTGCTGTGGAAGGAGCATCCTCCTTCTCCCAAAACCTCTCTCCCAGGGATGTCTGCCTTCCTTTTAAAGCCAGGTTTTTCTCTTCCATCTGCTCCTGTAGTGTTGCTGGGTCGATTTGCCCCTGTTTCCTCTATGCCGGCTTTAAATTTGGTAATTAACAGGTCAATGCAGCCAATCCTGTGCCAGGGATGGGGAGGGAGGCAGGTCCTGCTCCCTGCCGAGAGGGGAATGCAGAAGGAAACATCTGGGGGCTTTCCCTCTGAATTAAACCAATACAAGAAAGAAAGAAAGGATAATATAATTAGGTGCGAGGAAAGGCAGAAGAAAAGTCCCTCCCTGAAACCCAGCCCCTTTCATCCCGCGGGAGCTCGGCCCGGAGATCACAGGCGAAGCTGGGTCAGATGCGCTGGAACTTTTCCAGACCCAGAATGTTTAAATAGAAAGGTTATGTGCCTGGGCGATTTATTTCATCTGTTAATTGGTTGTTTGTTTACATGACTCGAGAGCTCTTTGCTCATGTTTGCTTTGCTGGCTCACTCAGCTGCTGAAAATCCCGGCCGGCCGCGTCCCGACCCGGCCGGTGCCGGTGCCGGGGCTGTCCCTGGGCTGTGGCTGCTCCCAGTGTCCCCCATGTCCCCTTCCCGCGCCCCGGAGCCAGCGGCCTCCCGGCGCACTCAGGTGGGATGTGCCGGTGGGATGCCCCAGCTGAGCTTCCACCGTGCCAGCATCTCCTCTTCCCTTGTGGAGACCAGGCGATGGTGGGGATGGACCCCTCTGGGCCAGGATTTGAGGCTCCCCCTCTCCGGAGCATCCTGCCAGGCCCAGCAGAGGATGAGATGCAAAACACCACGGGTTTGGGTTTGGTTTTCCCACTGGTCTTGGTTCTCTGCTGGCCTCAGCCTGCACAAAATTTTGGAGGAAAATCAGCGTTCTCCTACTGTGGCTCTGGAAAGAAGAGTTTTGGAAACACCTGGAGAAGTGCAACAGCTTCTCTCTCACTCTCCTCTCTTGGCTGTATATACATTTTATGTTAATTTTCTCTTGGTTTTATCTCGGTTTATGTTAATTTTCCCCTTTCCAGGCGTGCTGGGGCGATGGACTCGAGGTGCCCTCGGGCTCTTTGGCCCAGCGGGCGGTCCTGATGGGAGATGGTCCCCTCCACCTCATGCTTGGATGGGAGAACCTCTTTCCCTCCCCCTCCCTGGAGCCAGTGGATCCTTATCTCAGCCTGGCATTCATCCCTGGAGGGGAGAGGGGAAGCTGCGCTCCTGGCTGGCAGATAAGGAGCAGCCACCCAGATGGATCAGCGGGATGACCTTGGGAGGAGCAGCCTCGGGGGTGATGGGGAAGCCGAAGATAAAAGGGGGGATCGTGCCCAAGATGAGCTGGCGCTGCCCTTGAAGTGAGGAAGGTGTTTCCAAACCAGGCGGGTTGGCCCCAAAACACCTCCCAGCTCCTGCGGCTCTCATGGAACCGATGTCAGCAGCGCTCACGTGTGTTTGGGAGGAGCTGATGGGTCTCTATGCAGGAATGTGAGGGTTTGGGGCTTTTTTTCCACAGGTTTTTGGGTTGCAAATGTGTTAACATCTGTTTTTTTCGAAATCAATCCCTTTCTCAATCTTTGCTGATGCGGACGAATATGCATTGCTAAGGGATAAATCAGAGCTGCCTCTGCTCCTCCTCCTCCCCCTCACTCACCTCTTCTCTCCTTCCTCCCACTGAAATCTGCATCAACACTGGAATTTAAAACCACGTTTGGGAGACGTTTATTGATTTATCCTCCAGGATTTCTTTCTCCTCCTGGACTTTTGAGCCGCTGATGTGAAAAAGGACTTCCCCGTGTGCTGCCCACACTTTTTTGTGGGAATGTGGTGGGGATTTTAGGGAAGGCACCATCTTGCAACCATCCCAGGCCATGGTGGTGTCTCCAGGCTTTGAGGCTGTGAGGACATCCAGTGCTGCCTCCCCAGTCCCTCCCCAATCCCTCAAGTCAAGTCCAGCAGGACACGGCAGCCCAGCCCCAGGCCATCCACTGAGCCACGTGAGATGTTTGGAGCAGCGAGGAGGTCAGGAAGCCTCCACGCTGCTGCTGGCCTGAGGTGGTGGGATGGGAGGACCAAAGGTTATGGGGAATTTTTCCTTCTTGCTGCAGGGTGTTGGGGGAAAAACATGTCAGGATGTGGTGATGGCATGGCCACGGCCACGCTGGGTTGTTGCTGTTTTCCCAGGGACATCAGACAAACAACATAGACTTGATTCAGGAAGAAATGGAATTATTTAATTATTTTACAGACTGGTTTATATCTCTTAGCTCACTTGAGTGGCGCAGGGCCATTGGTCCCTGACCATCCACCTCTTGGACATGATTTGTGAAACCCTACAACACCCATTTCAAAACATTTTCCCGAATAGCCATAACAAACTTGGAAAACAAGCCGCAGGTGCTAAGATAGAGAACTCGTTTACAAAACCGTCTCTCTCTTTCTCATGGCTTGTGTGAGAAAGACAAGGTTCTCGCAGAATACTGCAGAAAGCTGGGAGATCTCTGCTGAGAGCTTTTCAGCATGCACACTGGGTAATGGAGCCTTCTCCAAAAATTCATTATTTCTTGGGGCTGGAAAGTCCTGCTGGGGCTAGAAGGCCCAGGGTGGAATTGTGAGCTGGGAATCACCTTCTGGAGAGCAGATGGGACCCTGCAGTGAGCATAGTTCTGCTGGTGCTGAGCTTTGATGGGAAAGTGCTGGGTTTTGGGACTGTGGAGTACAGGGAAGGCTCATCCAGGATTTTCCTGGGCTGGGATTTATGTATGCCACTGGGCAGCTGATGAAAAGTCTGGAAAACCCGGGACCTGCCATGTCTTGCAGAGCCACTGGCTTGGCATAGGCAAAGCCCAAGCCACTAATTACCTGCCTGAGGACAAAAACTTGTGGATTTGTGTTTTCTTAGTGTCTGATCCAAGGAGGTCCCCATCCAAGTGGCACCAAGAGTGCCCCCGGGAGATCTGGCGTCCTTCTGGAGAACAGGCAAAGCAGGAAAAGCTTGAAAACAAGAGAAGGAGGAGGAGATCCCTGAGTGTCACTGAGCAGCTCCTCCAGGCCTGACTGATGCAATGCGAGCCCTTCCAAAGGCTTGGAAGCCCTGGGAAGTCCCCAGGAACTTTGGTGGCATCAAGGCTGGCTGCCAGCTGGGGCAGGGGAGTCCCCAGCCCGGGGGCAGATGCTGAACTGGGGCCAAGCTGTGATTCCCTGTGGGAAGGGCTGATCCAGCTGCTGTGGATCTGATGGCAGCAGGTTTCCCCGAGGGAGGGTCAGCCAGGAGTAAAGCTCCCTCTAACAGGTTTCCATGAGCTGTAAGATGCTGAGGACGTGTGGTTGGGATGGGGAGAAGCAGGGCAGAGGTCACTGCAGCCCTGAGCCCCCAGCAGCCATCCCTCTCCTCTGCCTGCAGTGGTAAAGCCATCCCTGAACTGGCAGCATGGCTTATCCCAGCACCACCTCATTCCCAGCCCTCTTTCCTGAGGGTTTCCACAGTAAAAGCCCTGCTGAGGAAACTGGGAACCAGCAGGTCAGCCCCGAAGTCGGTGTCCCAGTAACAGAGGGATGGAAAAGGACAGCTTGTACATCCAAGCAGCCAGCTGGTGGGATGTCCTGTCCCACACCAGGCTGGAGAAGGCCCCTCAGCCCCATCCAGGGATGTTGCAGCAGGCACAGCCAAGAGCTTCACTCATTTTTTGTTATTTTCTTTTCCTTTCCAGGCACCGAAAATTGCTGCGTGGGAAGAAAGGTGTCTGAAGGTGATGAATGGCTTCGCTACATTTGCCAAGCAGATGTTTTCCTCTGATGGGCACCAAAACACCTGGGCTTGCCCTTCCTGGCTGGAAGAGTGAAATTCCCTAAAACTGCTCACAAATACAGGCCAAATTGGTAGTTTCAGGAGGAAAAGAGGAAGGCTGGAGGTGCTGTTGGAGAGGAGGGGAGAGGCCAGGCTCAACTGTGTGAGGTAGGTAATGTCCATGTGCTGCTTCTGTCCCAGCCACGGGGATTTTCCAATGACCTGGATATGAGCAGGGCACGCTCCATCCCTCCCACCAGTCCTGTCTTGGAGAAACTGGGTTAGGTGAGCATCCCTGAGCCTGGAGGTGGGGAACCATGCTGGGATGGATGCTCCCAGGTCCCAGGGCTGCAGCACCCCAACCTCAGCTCCTTGGTTTGCGTGTTGAAATCGGGGTTTTCCCACAACAGGAAGATTGTGGTGTTCCCTCTGCTCCCTTGGAGGAGCAGCATGTGGGCTGTGAATCGTGCCTTGGGTAGCAGAAAGGAGATCTTCAGGGCTTGCTCCCTGCTCCTCTAAATATCCATCCATTCATCCATCCCTCCCTCCATCCATCCATCCCTCCATCCATCCCTCCATCCATCCATCCCTCCATCCCTCCCTCCATCCATCCCTCCCTCCATCCATCCCTCCATCCATCCATCCATCCATCCATCCATCCATCCATCCATCCATCC
>VZRO01006891.1:366580-387002 GCA_013397915.1 Daphoenositta chrysoptera | reverse complement strand
TTCTATTTGCAGCCCTTTAGTATGACTTTTTCTGTTGTAGCTTTCACACTGTTGTTGTTGTGCTGTTACTCCCACCATGCTACACCTGCAAATCCTCTGATTGTTCAAGGCATGGTTGGACGGGGCTCTGAGCAACCTGGTCTAGTGGATGGTGTTCCTGCCCATGGTGGAAAGGTTGGGATTAGGTGATATTTAAGATCCTTCCATCCCAAACCCTTCTATGAGATTTTATGATTGTTATGACAGATTTCTCATGTGAAGCAATTGCCTGTATGTAATTGGCTCTTTCACAGCCACATTCTCATAGTCCTTAATTTGAAGCTTTTAGTTTACATCAGAGGAAAATCAAGACTAATTGAATAACAGTGTAGATAATAATAACAAATAATCAATGAGTATTACTCAGTTATGTGCATACATAAAGATTGACAACAGATGTCTGTGCAGCACCTGCAGCTGATCAAAATGTTCACCAGTCAGTGCTATTAATAGGAACAATCCCGAGGGGTTCTAATGAAAAGTATCAGAACTATGGAAAAGCCTGGTGAACAACCGTTATCCACTTTTTCAGTTCTTGGTATCAACCTTGAAGTCAGTGTATGCATCTAGGCAAAGACCCCACAAATAAAAACTTGTGCATATAAGTCTATCTCAACATTCTTTTTGTGATGCTATGCCAGTATATGCCAAGGCAGGATTCAAGCCCAGGATGTTTCAGCTATCAGTGTGAGTAATTCTTTTGTTCAGAAAGACTGACACCATTAAGCCTCAGATACCCCTAATCCTTTAAAACAGGAAGGAAGCTCAGCCCAGTAACCAAGCTCATTGCTTCAGCACCCACTGGTGCAAAAAGGGAACCACTTTGGTAAAACAGTAAAAATTCAGTCTGTGGTAGTGCTTGACAATGATCTGTAGGATAAATGTGATTCCTCTTAATGTTAGAGAAGAAGGAATAATCCAAGGGAGGGGACATCACAGAGCTAGTAAATTGCATAGTCCAACCAAATGAATTCAGAATGTATTTCCCTTACCTAGAGAAAGAACACCTTCCAGGCAAGTCTCTGGCATTGATAAACATTTCAACATGGTTGAAATCAAGGAGGATTTATCCTTCTAATAGTAGTTTTCTGAGTGTCAGGTGCACAGCTAGATTTAGGACAAAAGGTGGACCCCTCAGTAATCAGCTGGCAGGCATGCACAGGGTAGCCCAAGGCATACAGTAAAATAATTGAGGTTCCACTGTAATTTAAAATTGGGAACTCTGTCCTTACAAATTTTAGGATTGTATCCTACTTCTTCCCTCAATGTTTTCTAATGTACTAGGCAGAATGGAATTGTGGGGTTTGTGTTGGTTGGATCTACTGAAAAGCTTACCAGCCTTCCTCATGAAAAAGAGCTGTCTGGATTTGAAATAGAAAAGTATGGACACCCAAATGCCCACAGCTATTGAGACAAGAGGGGTAGCTGGCTTTGGCTCTGTGAACCCTGGCACTGTACCCTACCTACATGTGACTAGTAGAATCAGCAGAGCTGCTGCTTCTGTTTCCATGTTGGCACATTCATTATTTTTTATGCTGATAAGCAACACGTACAGTTGGGTTATCAGTGCTATTTACCAAATGGTATTAAATAAAGTGATTTTCAATATCCCAGCATAGAATGTGACTGGAATCACTTTGTGGCTTCACTAAAGTTTCACTAAAATTTCACTTCACTTCAGATCTGAACTTCCTTTGCACCACCATGCTATGGCTAGGAAAGTCATTTAATTAAGTGCTGATGATTAGCTGCTCCTTATTTAAGTAAAGAAAAAGGATGAGCATCACTTTTGGAGTTATCTTCCTTGTGTTTTGTTCACTTTAAACGTTTCTTCTTCCCTCAGAATAAAAATCAAGCAGGCAGGCAAGCAAGACACCCAGATGCCAGCTGACTATCTCTGGGGGTTTTGTTCTTCTAATCTTCTGGAAAGCACAATTGAAAACATAGTTCCCTGCATGTCTCAGTGAAGTGAGCTGATCTGCTTGGCTTAGCCCAAGCCTGATACACCCTTCTAATAACAGTTGTCTTTTCACTTCATTGCCATTATTGCAGCATCTTGTGCTTTTTAGATATCTTCACTTATAAAATACTGAATTTCAGTACACAGTCTTCTTCAAGAAAGAAAAGCAGATAAGACAACAAAATACAAACTCTGAAAGTAGATTAAATGGGAGACAGGAAACAAATATTTCCAAGTATTGGAAAACGTGCTGGGTTTTTGTTTGTGTTTGAAGACAAAATAGGAAAATAGCCATTTCTTGTCCTATTTGCAAGCAACTTTCTGCTTACAGGCTTTATTTTGCAGTCATCAGTATTATCTAGAGCATATATTTTTACACAGCCTGGGGCATTATTATTGTAAATTACTTCACTTAATTTTATGAAAAATACTTTGACACGGTTCTGTCTGAAAATTTTGTAAAGCAGCTGTCCTAAAAGCCTCCCTTGTCAACTTCCTCACTCAACTTATTTTTTTGGAGTTGATATCAAAGTACAGTCTACGAGCAGTCTTCCTCTGTAGCTTGTAAAAATAGGATTATCCATTACATTAACATTTAATTACCTCACAAAACTGGATGCTTTGAATCTGCCCTCTAGGCCATTCATAACTTCTGGGAGACTCACTAATACTCACTAGTAATGTGTCTGAATGGCCAGGAAGATTAATAAGGAACATAAAAAGCACCCATAGGCCCTTAGCTTTCCTTATTACAGAATATTATAGACAAGATTTCTGTTGCCTGGGAAAAAAAAAAAAGGTATTTAACTTGACAATAGTCTGTAATCTTGCTGTCTTTGCAATAAATACACTTTGCAATTGTCCCAATCTGCAGCAAATGATACGTTATTGTCACCCAGCTGACAGCAGAGGGATGCTGTCACCAGTAATAAAAATTGCCACTGGCCAGGTAGCAATGGTCCTGTCATTACCCTCCACTGCCCTAACTGTGTAAGGATGGCTTGAAGTGTTGATCAAATTTCAGGATTCAAGATAAGTATGATGATTTATTTTTCTATAGGAAGGCAATAATTCCCCCATTTGTAAGATTTTTTTTTGGTTGTTTTTTTTTTTTTTTTTTTTTCTGAAGAAGACAATACCATAAGGCCAAAAGGATTTAAAAAAAAAAAAATCTGTAAAATTAGTAACCTATATAAAGAGAGAGGCCAAGCAGCAAAAGATGAAAAATCTGTAGTATACCTGGCAGGAAAATAGAAGACCACAGTGAATCATTTACCTCTACAAGTTCATCCACACTGAGCTTTTTGCCAGAACAGCGTGATCCCTTCCTCATTGATTTTTTTTGAGCTAACAGTCCTAAATGTCCCTTTTAAGGTAAATAGAAGCCTGAAACACAAAAATTATCATACCTTGAAAGAAAATGTCAGACAAATAGATTGTTACTGTTTGATTTTTTTTTCCCCTTTAAAATCATGTCTAAATTCAGTAATAATGAAAAAAAAAGTCCAAACAAATATAAGTCAGCATGGAGTCCAGAGTAATTCTGGACTCAAGTCTTCTGACAATGTTTCTCATGAATTCCCAGTTTTCATCTGCTAGGAGACAAAGGATTAAGGGGATTTCACCTGACCCCTGTTACTTGGTGAATAACTGCAATCAAATATTCTTTCAAAGTTTCTCTCTTTAAGGGCCATGTTTTCTGTAACTAGAAGCCAAAACAAAAAACCTGAGAAGGGCTTTCTTGCAGAGATTTCACATTTCCAGCTTACTGTGGCAATGGTGGAACTCCCCATCCCAAACCCTCTTGAGAGACCCACACAAAGTCTCTCATGCTGTCTCTCTCTCCTCATAGTTCTGATGTTCCCTCCTATCCTGATTTACAGTGACCATAGGTAATCCAATGATAATCCCTCAGGCGTGTACCAAAAACCCTTGGTTAGGAGACAAGGCAACACTGTGTCCTAAGCCTGCCTGCATGTTCTGACAGCAACAAGCAGCAGAGAGGCACGATCCTCAAAGCTGTGACTTAATTCACAGCTCTTAAACTTGTTGAAGTAAAGTTTAGCAGAGGGTTTGTCACTTCGAGGAGCTCTACAAGAACTTGGAGGCTGAAATTTCTCTTGGTTCTCTGCCAGTTGAGTCAAATGGCTGTATGTTGAAGAAAACATACTGATCATAACAGGTGTTGCCAAAACTCTCCCCTGTCATTTCTGCTGAGGAAGTAAGGCAGAGAGTAGTTATGTGAAAGGGTGCAGGGACTGGACTTTTAGCTATCTACTTCTTACCATTTTCGCCCCACAAAATGAGCCTTGAGCCAGAACCACTGCAAAGTTAGCAGTTGCCTCGAGCTCCCATGCACATTTACTCTCTTCTACTCTGTTTTTACCTTCTCACACTGTCTTGCAGATAAACAAGTTCTGTGGTGTACCCTCCATTGCATGATGAACCATGGTTCTCCTGTCTGGTCAGTCTGGAGATGCAGAGTCCAGCTTAAGACCCGCAAATTAATTTATACTCTCATTTTGGGCATACAACTGCTACCTATCAGAAGGGAGAGGATGTCTCAGGAGGGCTGAGAGCATCTTCCCTAGGTGCTTTTCAGTCAGCAAGCACACAGCTTCTGCAGCTGCTTGCCTGGCAGTGACTTCCTGTGTAGCCTGAAGGTGGAAATAAATGATATCTTTGAACTACATTGTGTGGAAGAAAATAAGACTTATTCAGTTTAACTTTCTCCTGTATATTCATTCCTCTTTCTGGTCTGTGTCTGAACAAAGTGAAGTTCAGCATCTGAGTGAGCTGGGTTTGCAGCTCCGTGAAAGGTTCCTGTGCCAGATAAACACCACAGCTTCAGAAGTGGGAATACCTAACAGCTCCACTCTTCAGTGCAGTCACTGCACTGCTTAACAGCTCAATAGAACCTGACAGGGCTGAGAATTTTGCAAAATGAGATCATGACACAAACATAAATGAGTGGATATGAGATGGTTTAGTAATCCACGTATTTTCCTGCTCTGATCACTGGGCTTCTGATTATTCCTCATCTCTTCCGACAATGTATATAAAAAGACGTGTTTATTTCAGATTATAGTCCAACTGGGGCACTTATTCATATCTGAAAAGCCTGTATGTAGAAGCCTGAAATGAGGCATTTTCAGAAGAACCTCCTCCCTGTTTTCTCCTACTTTCTGAGACTCAAAATATGAAAATGTCATTAATGTGGTTTTAGAATTTTGGTATTTTTTTGTGCTTCTACCTTTGCCCATCAACATCTGAAAACTGGAAGGCTGTGGAAAATAAATGAGAATCAACAGAAGATAAATAAAATTTAATTAGGCCCTAAAAAGGCTTTGTTTACTTGGGGCCAATCAGTTTGTTGATACCAGCTTTTGACCGACATGACAATGTTGTTTTCTGGTTTTCAGACTGTTTATTCTTGTACAAACAAATCAGAAATCCTCCTAGCAGCCCTGGGGAGGAACTGCTAATTGACTCAGTTTATTGGAAATGTGGGAGAACTGCAGCCTGCTTACAAGCCTGTGCCACTGCCTGGCACTGTTTAGCAGGGTCCTGCTTTTCAAGACTCAAAATAAGGAGAAACAGTGGATTTGCACCAAAGATTTGCCTCTGCCTGGTGTGGCACTGCTAAGGCTGGGGACACACACCTTGTTTCAGCAAAGTTACTTGAGGGATTGTCATTCCCAGACGGCAAAGAGCTACTTGTCACCACCTGCCTGCTGGGTGGAGAGTCCTTGGACCCACTGCACTCCTTGTGTTGTTGATCCCTAATTTATCCTAGATGATATATGCCAGATATCTTAAGAAAATTAACTGCAAGGTCTTTGCTAGCTCAGCTCCTCCTTTCATAGGGAGCAGATTGGCACAGCTGGCTACCTGATCAGCACTGCCTCCTCCATCAAAGAGTAACAACAACCAACAGAGTGTGAGCAAGGGAGGGCCAGCTCTTCACTCAGCACAGCCGGGACCTGCTCAGGATGTGTCACAGGCAAATTCAGATCCTCTGCTGGTACAGGGGAAGTATTTCTAGTGTTCCAGAATGAAGATTTCTATCCCTTGGAGGGGAGGCTGTGTGTGCGTGTGGAAAAAGCAACTCACAAAAAATAGAAATGGTGGAGAAGGAATTCTCAGAAATAAGGGATTCTGACTGCTCCAAAATTTTACTGTATTCTTCATATTGCTTCTCAGCTCCTTTGGGATCAAAGTCAGTCATTGCTGAAGCTGCTTGGGTATGAACCCTTGCTGTCTCTCCTAGGCCAGGCACAGCTACAGGGACCCAGCTTATAACTGAGGGTAGACAGGTGGATTTTTCAGGAGTCTAAAGCAAATGGGAAAAAACTTGTTTGTGACTTTATTGCAATGAAAAGATAAGAAAGGTACCACAGCAGTATAACCAAAGTTTCAGTTTGGCAGGTCTGGGGCTGGGTTAATAACCTGTCAGAGCAGGTTTCCAAACCTCTCTAATCACAGTTTATAAAGTAAGTTGAACCGTATGTCATGTGTGAAAGGAATACAGAGGACATGTAGCAAACATCTGGAAGAAGAGCTATAATGAGGCAGAGCCAGACACCAAGGAAAGTATACACATCAAGAGGTGGAGAGAGGTAAGCCTGTGTCAAGGAAAAAGTTTCAGGTACATTGGGAGTAAATTCTCAAAACACAGAGAGAAGGCTGAGGACTTAAATATGTCAGAAAAAGCCAGTATCCAACAGAGAATTAGAATAGGAGAAGCAAAGAGCCCATCAAACAAGTGTGACAGAAAGAAATGCTAGCTTATTCTGAAAACAAAGGCAGCATTACCAGGCCTTAGGCAGCAGTTTGCTGGGTTTCAGGATCTCATTCTTGGTACTTCTGGACAAAGCTCTTCCCCTGCTTAAGTGAGTTGCATTTCATGTGACCCAAGACCAGCATAAGAAAATTCTGGATACCTGCATGGATGCTGTGGATACTCAGGACCTCTGGGAAAGCAGGGGGACAAGAAATACCAATCCAGGTCAAACTTGCAATCCACCTAACTCACTGTGATACCTTTCTCTGGTGTCAGCGTTGGATGCTTCAAAAGGAGACTTGAGATGTGTGGAGATGACAGCAGGTAATCTCTCCTTCACAATATTGCTGTGAAGGATGACATTGTTGCCCTTCCCTTACCAGCAGTAAGAGATTCTATAATGTCATTTCAATGAAATATAATGTGGCTCATGACATCCAGATTTTAAATGCTGTCATGAATCTCTTGGTGTCTTCCAATGGGACAATAATCCTCAGTGACCTTTCAGGTGAATTACAATACTGACTAAGCAGTGTGGGATAGGCAGCACACTAAAATTTTGCTGTTTACTGATTAACATCTATGTACAGAGAAAGAGGATAAGGAACATGAACGTGTTTGTACTTACCTGGTACCTGCAGGTAATTAATTACCTGGTAATTAATTAATTACCTGGTACCTGCAGGAATTTAGAGTGTTGTCTCTGGCCTTGAGTCAGCAGACACCAAGCTTATGATGGTGTATTCCGAGTATCCTAGTGCAGGGCTGTCCTGAAAAAAGCCAGATTTGCTTTTCTTTTTATTTGCACTAGAATTTCTGAAATCACTGGTATTTAGCAGTAGAGGGTTGAGCAGACTTTTGGGAGGAGTGGAGGAATCTGAGTGGTCGAGGCATGGTTAGGTATTGATGTAAGTATTTTTCCATCCCTTTCCCTTGACTGCCTTTGGTCATTTTCTTTTTAAAGAGCGGAGAAACCAAAAGAAAATTAAAATGAACGCAAAACTAGGATGCTTAACTCTGAAGAGCTGAGCTGCCATCCTCTGAGCGAGATAAACAGCAGCCAGCTACAGATGTGAGCATCTGAAAATGAATCCTGTAAACTCAAAGAACTAAATCTAAGAACTAGGAACTTAATAATTTACAAAGAGTGCTTGTGAATAATTTAAAGGTTGCAAGAGAGCCATTCCTTGGCCTGAAATCAGTTAGTCTGGTTGTCTTCTTGTAATTCTCAGGCTGGCAGCTCTTCCAGGGAGGGGATTTGGCCACTGTCTGTCCTTGTTCAGTCCCCAGTGGAGCACAAGTGTCGGGAGGAAATAAAAATAATAAATCAATAGAGCCAGCAGCTAACAAACAGTAACCCCCAAAATAGAAAGGGAGGTACTTCTTGCTGGTTCAGGGGAGCATAAACCTGTTTGGAGGGAACAATAAGGGCAGGACAAGATTTCTCCACTCATTACATGGCCAAATATAAGGCAAATTTCAGAGAGAGAAAATATCACTTTGACCCCAATGAGATTGTTTTCCCGATAACACCAAGCTCTTTTCCAATATATGGGACACTACACACCATCACAGATTCTCCTAAGTAAGAAATTAAGGTGGTGTCATCCTTTCTGTCCACCTTGCTCTTGAGACAGACAGGTGCAATGGGCACTGCCTGTGGGATGATGGCCTGTCAACAGAAATAGGTACTGGGTTGCAAAAAGGCCAGCCCAAGAGGTTTGAGTCTGGCAAAGTTTTAAGTGACCAATGAATGGGGAAAAAACCCTGGGAAATCTTAAATCAAGACTTTGTTACTGGAATTGCCTGTACTCCTATTTCTCTTTCCTCAGAACATCAGAGGTCACTTTTCTCAAAAACAAGCCCGTCTTTTTTTTCTTACAGGAGCACAGCAGTCACTGGACTCAACCCTCTTCCTTCATTTCCTCCTGATCCCAGCAGTTAGAGCATCACAAAATACAAGTTTTTGCCTTTCTTAGGAGGTATACCTACTTCGAAGTCAGCACTGAAAAGAAATCCCAGCATGAGAAGAACAAGTGTTCTTTTGTATAAAATGTCATCTTTTGAATCAAAAACCCAAAGTTTAAACAACTGTGTTTAGTACAGAAGCACAAGCATGCTGTTAGGAAGTATCCCCGGTGTGGCCTGACTTCACTAGTTATGCTTTGCCTGGTGTTCACAGTTTTGAGCAAGGCTGTCAAACCTTCATGTGTGAGCCCATCCTGTTGCCTGTTTTCCCTGTAAATTATTTCTGGCCATCATTGGCAGCTGCAGTTGTTTTGCAAAAGGATAAACATTCCAAAGGTCTTAGCATTTCTTTGAACCTTGTGAGGGTGGGTGCTCACTAGAGAAGTCTTCTTGAGGCCCAGATGGTGTGACATTGTCCTTTACTGACACCATAAAAATTAAACACGAGAGGTGAAATATAAATGTCCCAATTTTGACAATAGCTTCGCTGGTGCTTGCAGCTTCTCAGGGGCCAAAGTCAGTCACCTACAATATTCAAGTCTGACAGTAATCAGACTTTATTAACACCTCACAGAACCACTTGTTCCTTCCCAATGTCTCCTGAAATTGGAACCTGAAATATTTTTATTTTTCAGCTGCCATCCTGAATGTTTATGTGTTGCCGCTGCCCATGTGTGAGCACAAATAATCCCATGTAAAAATATCTACCCTAGTATGTCGATAAAAAGACATCTTTATTGCATATCTAAAACCCAAACATGTTTTTGGTACTGTTTGTTATTTAAATGTCACACAAGGTCAGTATTACTACAGGACAGATGAAAAATGTGTGTAGGACTCGTTCATTAGCTGTTGGCAGATAAAAATCAGAGTGGGTGGACATGAAATAGCACCTTCAGATGTTGCCTGCTTGATAAATATTGGGATTGTAATTGCATCTCCAGAAATCAGCTCTAAAAATAGAGTGAGACAAAAGAAAATGAGATGTGAATAAGAATTTATAATAGTGTTTTGTATAATGTCTCCTTCATTAGCATCCATCTGGACAGAGCTGATTAAGTCTCTTAGCACACGTCACTAGGCAGGAGAGATGAAGATGAAAGGATATTCAACAGCAGACAGCCACAAAGTTGTACCATCAGTACAATGAATGCATAAACACTGACAACCTGCAGGCAGGCAGCACTGCACTTCCCTCACTTTACTTCTCTCTGGTGCTGTGACATGTGATTCAAAAATGCAGTTTCAATCCGGACTTACCTTGCCTGCAATTCCCCTCGCTGGGAAATGAACGCAGAGGGGAATGCACATCCTCGTCAAAGGCTCACATGCAGACAGAAGGGCCAAAGCTGACAGAGGCAATTCTCAAGGACTGGGGAAAAAATGCATTCTGTACAGACAACTAATTCAAAAAAAATTGGTATGGTATTCAGGCTGCTGTGCCAAGCTGAAAAACAACACAGGATAGATTTTCAGGTAACAGGCAATTCATTATCAAAAAAAACTTACTTCACATAGAAAAGATTTACTGTCTATAATAATATTTTTGGATTAATGGCTTTAATTAGCAGAAAAATAGCAGATTCAAACTCGAATCAATCTTCAAATCTCTTCACTCTCTTTGTTAATGCAGGTGTTTCTAACTTTAGAAAGAAATCAGGCATGGAAATAGGCTTTTTTTCCTTGCAAAATCATTCCTTCAAATATCAAATTAAAAATCAAGACATTATAAACATAAACTTAAGCAGATCATGCATTCTGAGATATTCAAGCTTAGTCTGAAATCAGATAGAAAATTTTATCTTTTAGTAGGAAGCATCAGGAGAATTACTATAAAACTACCTACATCAGAGTGGGTTGCTACATTTCTAGCATTACTTTCCAAAAAAACTAGGTCTATGTGAACAGTCTGTGACTGAACTCAACCCAGTGTGAAGCCTGGAAGTCTCAAAAATAGTGTAGTTCCTGAGTTTTCACTAAAATAAAGCTTTAGCATAATTTCTCATCTCACTGGGCAGCTGAGGCACCACCCAGGAGAGATATCTGTTAAGACCCCTAAGAGACGGAAAAGATTTGTTTAGAGCCTAGAGTTTCTTGGAAGCTAAAAGTGTTCATGAAGAGAAACCCTGCCTGTGAGGAGGCATCTGTCTGTGCCCTGTGATGAGTATCTGCAAAGCTACACAGGGCAAAGTAATTTTGAACATCAATGATAATACTTGGGAATGGCCAAGCAAGAGCGGGGATGGCACAGGAGCCCTTTCTCATTCCCCTTTTGGGATGGAGGGCATGTTAGTGAGAATGGCTGATTTCCAGGGCTTCTACTGCTGGCAGCTGAGCTGAGCCAGAAGCTTTTGGTATCTCTCTCTGTTTTGCCAACAACTGTTGTGAAGAGTTTTATTAGTCTGGACAGCATAGCAGAGTTCATCTGCAAGTAGCTGATCCTGTTTTGGGAACTCCAGCCGTCCTTCTCCTGGCTGACCCTATGCCATTCTCCCCTATGCCATCCTTTTCTTAGCAGCCTTGACAGCTTTCCCCGTTGGAGTGAGGCTGGCTCATTCCCAGCTCTTCTCACTCAGGCTGTAGACTGTGTTAAACCACACTTTTTTCCTGAACATTTGTATCTTGATTTCCCATGGAAACAAGCCTGGAATGATCCCTTCTTCTGTCCACGGGTCTCTCTCCTCACTCTTAATAACTCTTGCACTCAGTAGCTGTTTTCAGCCAGTTTTGACAGAGAGGCAGAGGTCTCAAAAGTAATTATGTTTTTATCAGTTTTATAAAAATGGGCCTTTGGGTAGATGAGAAATGGGATTATGAACACTTGCAAATTCACCTCTGGCTTTTGTCTGATCCCTCTGGCTTCTTGGCAACACTGAACGTGCCAGTCCAAGGATCACTACCAATGTATTCTGTGGAAACACATTGCATGTATTTGTGGTGTTAATGGAAAGTACTTGTGTAATTTGGCAAACACAAATAATATCAGAGGACACAAATGGCAAGAAAATGAGGCTTTGTCACATTGGATGCTCATAGAACTACTTATTCTGGATGAGTGAAAGACCGCTTTGCAGCCAACATTAGAAAATGTGTATCTGTTCATCAGTTCATCTCCAGCCTTTGAAGCTGTTAATCAAATTGCAGGCCAAGTGAAAGATTTCATAGCAGAAGTATCACAGAATGACAGAATAAGCTGAGCTGGAAGAGACCCATAAGGATCATCAAGTCCAGCTTCTGGCCCTGCACAGGATCATTCCCAAGAGTCACACCATGTGCCCAAAGGTATTGTCCAAATGCTTCTTCAGCCAGTTCTAGTGCTCAACCACCCTCTAGGTGAAGAACCTTTTTCTAATATCCAACCCAAACCTCCTCGACACAACTTCAGGCCATTCCCTTGGGTTCTGTCACTGATCACTGCAGAGAAGAGATCAGTCGTCTGTCCCTCCTCTTCCCCTCACAAGGAAGCTGTAACAGCAATGAGGTCTCCCCTCAGTCTCCTCTTCTCCAGGCTGAACAGACCAAGTGCCCTCAGGCGCTCCTGACCCAGCTCTTCCTCAAGGCCCTTCACCATCTTTGTTGCCCTCCTTTGGATGCTCTCTAATAGTTTAATGCCTTTCTGATATTGTGGCACCCAAAACTGCACACAATATTCGAGGTGAGGCTGCCCCAGTGCAGAGCAGAGCAGGACAATCCCATCCCTTGCCCAGCTGGTGATGCTGTCCCTGAGGCCCCCAAGGACACCCTTGGCCCTCCTGGCTGCCAGAGCACTGCTGGCTCAGATTCAATTTGCCATCAACCAGGACCCCCAGGTCCCTAACATAATCTGATCAGTGCTGAAATACGAGGCAGGCCAAAATTCAGTGAGCAAAAGTAAGGGATCTCTGCATGGTTAACAGTTGATTTAAAAACAAGGGGGAATGGTATGTCCTGAACTAGGAAGTGTCACTATTCTATTACTCCTACATCTGCTGTATATAATAAGGATTGATGCTCTAATAATGTATTTTGCAGATAGTGACACCATACATTAGAAGAATGAAACCCTTTAGACAACATCGCTGTAAATATCTCCCAAACAGCACCTTTCTGCTGATACTCAGTAGAAAATTTGATTGTGTTCAGGATGGGGACCGGACATTTCTGTGAGCAACGAGTGCTCTGAAGCTATCTTTTTCTACACAGAGACCCAAAATTGCTTAGAGAGAGTTACATAAAGAAGCAGCCCCTCTATTATCCCCACGGTGAAGCATAGAAGCAAAATCATGTTACTATGTAATGAGCTATTTATGATTACAGATCAAAAGAAAGGTCTCTTAGCTTTCTTAAATGAACTACAAACCTGCTTAAATGGTGATTATGAGTTTGCAAGTTGGTTTTGCCTACTGTTCTTGTTGAAAATTGTCTGCTATGAAATAAAGATATCCTTCTAGCTTTCCCCATTTCCCTGAAAATCTCCAAAGCTGTGAAAACAGAAATGTTGGGAAAGAAGTGCTTTATAGCATTATGAATTTGCTGACATAAATACGTACTAATCAGAGTGATAAATTTCTGTCTGATCCAAGCAGCAAAATAAAGTAAAAAGGACGTATTTGTGCCAGCATATATCAAAACCCCTTGAGCTGTGCTTCTCTGTCAGACTTCATAAATACTGGATCTGTCATCCCAATTCCACTGCAGCACCACAGACGAGACTGTAGGAATGTATTTATTTGATATGATTATGATATAAACTTCATGTCTGATCCTTCTCTCCCTCATAAAGTGGAATATTAGATTAGACATTACCATGTGTGCATCGTAATCAGCTGTCTTTTCACTGACTTCTTTTTGATCAATGAGAGAACAATTTGCTTATTTCACTTGAGCCAAGAAAAAACTAATTATATTATTTTCTGAACATGTGATGTTATTAAATTTGATAGAATTGGCTCCAAATAAAATACAGGACTTGGAAAAACAATTATTTCTATTATTAGCAACAAGGCACATTCACTCTGCCGTAACTGTGGAGGCACTTGAAATAATCTGTCTTCTTGTCACTATTGTGGAAAGCAAAGACAAAGTGAAAAGTACCAAATAGCTGCACTTAAGACAGGGGTACTGCATCTCTACCGGCGCTGCAACCCGTATGTCAGCCACTTGACTAAAGGTAGCTTGGGAGGGAGGTCCTCAGAGGAAAGAGAGACAGACAGTTAAAAGGCCTTTTCCCCCATTCACCTCCTTTTATCTCTTCTCTTGTGTCTGTTTTTATCTAATCCCTCCCTTGGCAGCAGGGCAGCATGCTAATGAGACACTACCTGGTGCGGCTGGGGCTGCCATTGGAGAACAATTAATGCTGGTGCCAAAACCCCCTTCTGCGGTTTATCAAACAGTGGGGCTGTGAGTGAGTACAGAGGAGCTCGTCTGTATGGGAGGATCAAGAAAAGGGACTGAAGATACATTTATTTCCCAAGCCCTGTAATGAAACAGTAAACATCTGACATACGGATGTTGCTCCAGTTCAGCTCTTTGTCCCTTTCAAAGACTTAGTATGGTGATCAGCTTCTTCTCGTTACTTCTTTATGTGGGTTTCTACAGAGTAGAATTTCGTATTTTCAGTGGGGCTGCAAATTAGTTGAACTTTTTTTTTCTGCTCTCATACTAGAAATTTTTTTAATGGATCTTTCTAGAGACAGGCAGTGGTAATATACTGAAATGAACAGTCAAAGATATTTAAATTGGCTTCCAGATGAATGCAAGCAAATGTCAAGGTGACAGCTTGCTGGTGTTTACAGCTTCATCTTCAAGTGTTGAGCTATGCATTTTATCTATTTATTATGTGTTCTTGTGACAGCTTTTAATTTACTACCAGCAATGCAAATGGTGCTTTCTCAAATATGTAGACAATTTGTGTCCTCTTGAACAGCAAATTGAAGGTAGAGAAACAATAAGAAAATAGTTGTGTGTGTCTAAGAAGAGACATCCACTTCGTTGAGTGTGAAAATTGTAGACAGCAAACATGATTTATTCTACAGTTTTCCTGCACGAAATGTCCCCTCTAGAGCTATGGTGTATATCTTACACTATCAAACTACTTTACAAGGTTGCTTCATTGTCACCAAAATTTTTTCTTAGGAAACACATCACAGAAAAAATCTGAATAATATAAATGCTTGTTTTCTTTATTTGTTTAGATAAACATTTAGCTTTATATATTCCAAATTGTTTTAATAGGAAATTGTCCTGGATTCTTTCTCTAGAAATGGGGTAAGGTCTTTAAACAGCAACAGTATTTTTCATTTCAATCAACTGAACTTTTAAAAATGTGGGTTTTTTCAGCAAAATTTATTTTTGCTTTGCTACAAATATTTAGAAAACGGTTACTTGAAAATATGGACTTGAAAACTCCTTTTTATGATTTTATATAATGGCATTTCTGATCTCAACTAAAATATCTGTAGTGAAAACAAAGTCCTTGTACTAAGATGCATTTGTACCATGAAGAACATCCAGTGGCAACACACACAGTCTGGACAATGTCACAGCTAGAACAACACATTCTTCCTATAAAGAACCTATTTGCATAAATGAAAATTACTTGTTTCCTGGTACAGTATCATTATTTTTTATTATATAAATACAATTTATTCAAATAGGTTTAAGGGCAAGCAATGTGATAGCCTCCCACTATTTAATTCCTATAAATGAGAAAGTACTGAATTAGCATACACTTACTGGCTAAAATCTAACACTAAATAAAGGTATTTTAAAAGGGAAAAAAAATTTTGCTGAAGGATAAATAAAACACATCACCCAGGGCACATCATCTACTGTACAATAAGTGCAAAATTTTAATTAGTGATTCAATGTCAGTGGCCACAGCTATGGTGCACCTTGATTTGGCCAGTGACATGGTGGGCATTTAGGGGCATATCTGGGTAGTCTAATCAACGATCACAAAGGTTTGGATGTATTTCAAGGTCACCCTCCTGACTGGGTGTAGAAAAGAAGATAAACCGAAAACAGATTGGTAGTTGTCAGAAGTGCAGGTGCCCTGGCAAGGGGGAAGGAAAAGAAGTGGAATTTTGAACGTGTAGCACACACAGTAGAGCAGGGCTATACTGCTTGGTGTTCCTGTCTTGTCTTCCAGGGTTCAAACAGAGGAAGAGTCTTTATGAGGATAAAAGGAAATCAATACGTGAGAATTAAACTGCGACAAGTGTGTTTTCTTTCCTGTGTAAGTAAAATGGCCAGTGTCATGCCTTACAGTCAAAGCATAGTTTCAGTGAATGCTTTAAGACGAAGGATTTGCAGCAGGTTACCAGAGGGTGGGAAGTGCTTCCCTTTTGCTCATTTTTAGGAAAGCCATGTGGAGGCAGAGCACATGTGCAAGCCTCTGCCTCAGGAAGGGAGAGCTAACTAGTGAAGCTGACCTGGTGATTTAGAGGAAGTCATGGGCAGGAGACAGGCTTCTGCAGCAGTGGCAGGGTTTGCTGGCATGTCCTGCAGTGCTGATGCTGCAGTGCTACTCCTCAGGCCATGGCCAGCAGATGCCTGAAGCTGCCTGCCCTGTGCTGGATGTTGACAGAAGCTGCTTCTCCTCTGACCTATCTTTGACTTAGCTCCTGGCTCAGCCCGTGACCAGAGCCTGGGATCTCCCAATGTTTTGGTATTTCAGAGGTGCCATGTTGAGGTCTCTTCTGCTTCTCATCTGGCTTAGCAGCCTCCCTGCAAGAGACCTGTGCAAACTCCTTGTTTAGGTGTTTGCTCAAATGCTTTTTGGGAGAGATAGAGCAAAATGGTGCATCCCACCCTGCATGTGGAGGGTTGCAGAAGGGCAGGTGCAGATGAGAATGTTGGTTTCATCTACCCAAAACACTATATTTCAGTCCCTTGTGAAAATCCATTCACAGTGGGTCACTCAGGTGAGGTAACTTTTTCTTCCCATATGTGATGATCTAATCCTTTTCCAGAAAGGCAGAAAGATTTGAGTTAGGCACCAACTAATAGCAAATTCCTGGGCACTGAGGCACAATTTCTCCAGCCAGACCAGGAAAGTAGCAGTACTCTCCCACTCAGTCAGAAGAGAGAGAGCTAGCTGTCCCTCACTTCCTTTTATTTCAACACCTTCCAGGTGGAAGGAGATAAAAAAGAGCAAAATTCAAGTATTTCCTTTCTCCCCTGCCCTTAGTGCTAAAATAAATAGAAAAATAAATTCTTGATAACTAAGCAGAGCTCCAAACTCGCTCTGGCAAGTCATTATAGTATGTAGATTTGTTTTCTTTATACACAAAACCAGAATCAAAATCCCATATAAGCTTCTTTTGGCAGTATCTGAAATTACATGCCTGATCTTTTTATGCAGCAATCCCTCACTGAAAATGCTTCTGCAATTTAAATGCTGTGTGAAGCATTTACTGCTCATACTCTATGCAAAGGTCTGAGGGAGAAAACAGGAATTTATCTTATTGCAGTCATTAATGTGACTGTCTTCAGCCAAGCAGATTAGTACTGTGTTCCTGGTGATACTGGGGCCTCAAACTGTATTTTTTTATGGTCACATATAAACTGGCCCATAATAGCGTATCAATAAACCCCAATTACACTCAGGAAAATACTAAAAGCAAAGCTCAAGTGAAGCTCAATAAAGTCTACAGGCAAATTAGAGCTGTGTGCAATAGTGACATCCATCTGGTATTTTTCAGTGACTTCTAGTCAATTACTACATTTCATCATATGTAATCCTCTTTTATCTTCTGTTCCTGCTGCTACAGTAATTCTCACTCTGCTACATCTGTGGCTTTACTGTGAATTTTTATCACCTATGGGTAAGTGGACTTTTTTTTTTTTCACTAGCAGTTTTGCTGTACATGCTTAGGGAAGAAAAAAAGAGCAATCAAAATCCAACCCAAGAAAAAGAAAGACTTAATTGTAAGAGAAGTAAAACACAAACTTAAAGACTGCAAGAATATAAAATAAACCTGCTCAGATATGGCAGATAAATTGAGCATGGCAAAGGTAACTTTCCACTCAGAACATGAATTGTTGAAAACATGGTGTAGGTTGAAGTGTCTGGAGTGACATGTATTTTTAACAACCTCCTATGATTTGATCATATCTATGACAACCCATTAAAAAAGAGCATTCAAAAATAAGCCATAATTGTATTTTTCTTAGAGAAGGAAGCTTCAGCTGTCATGTTCTCATGATGGACATTAAATCCAGAGATATATTCTTTGTATATGTTGGAAAATAGAAGGTTGAACCTGCAGCAGAAGAGTTGATTTTACAGCTCTAGTACTCTGTGCAAGTCTATCAACATGTTAAATCCTACAAAGCTTTCCAATGATTTTTGTACAGATGTAGAGCAGGAGAGGAAAATCTTGCCCATTTCACAGCCTTGTGCAAAGACAGGCATCACATAAACCTTTATACCAGGAGGGGCTTCAGACAGAGAAACCAGGCTTGGTGTAAATTGTGAGATTCTCTGTGGGAATATTGACTGATGTGTGGAGCCATCCTCACAGTTAACCCAAAATCAGGGGACACATCTAGATAAGTAATCAGCTGAAAGAGTGGAAATGAGAATAGAGCCACAGACGAAAAGTACAGGAAAAGTAGTGAGGAATGCATGGTATGGATCCACACTCCAGCTCTTCTGTGTTCTTGCAAGCACTCATTTTCATGACGTTTTGAGGTGATTGACAGCCCTCCCTTAGAGAGGCAAGTGAAAAGCCTGTGGCATGGTCTTTTTCTAGGAAGGTGGCTTTCTTCCCCAAGTACAAATTCCCAAGGGTCACGGAGCGCAGTTGCTTGTACATTTTTTGTTTGGAAGCTATTTGGCTGAAGATGAGATAAAAACAAACTAGACCTCAGCTTGTTGAGCCAAGTGAAACAGAGACTGATTGCTGCCTTCAAGTACCTCAGGGAAACAGGATTCTATAAGGCAGAAGACAAGGCAGAGAGCAGAACTAAGAAATACAAACAGGCTAGTACTATATCATCTTCAAATTAATAGGTTTTTAAGCAGAGGAAGAATGAGGGTCTGGAGCTGCTTCCCCAGGTCTGGACCTGCTTCCCTGTAGAAACAGAGGCTGCAAAAGCCCTAAGTAGATTCAAGATAGAGCATAAACAGCTGAAGAACGGGATAAAGTGACATGATTGAAAGATACAGCAGGAAACAGGGTTTGTTGGTATAAGAAGTTTTTTTCTGGCCTAAGAAAAATGCTTTTTTTACTTTAAAAACAAGAAAAACTGAGTGCAATATTTCACCTTGTCTACTTTCTATGTTTTGAATAAAAATATACTGTATAATATCAGTGCAAATTACAAATGAGAAATGGTTTAAAATGCTCATAATGCCCTTATTTGAAGGTATTACTTTACCAGTTTCATAGAGGTGTTCCAGGATTCAGGTTCAGGAAAACTTCTCCCCTCCAAATGCCAGACAAATGTGGCAGAGGGACACCGCTGCCCCAAGGGTGATGGTGCAGCAGTAATTTTGGTGTATTCAGTGCTTTAAAGCCCTAGACAAACAGCTTCTCCCATGCCCCTAGAAATCCCTCTGAAGAGTCAAAGCTATGCCTCTGTTGTGATTTGCTTGAGGCTGGAACCAAATGTCACCCGTTTGTCATGGATCAGGTGCTAGAGCCAGGAGCTGGCAGGAAGGATGGCAGAGCTCCGCAGACCGCCTGGCTGCCTGGATGCACTCATTCAAATGTCACTCAGTTCCCACAGTAAGCAAATAAGCAGCTGCCAGGAGAGAACTGATAGACACTTTAAGTCCTGGTTATAAAACTTGTTATGTATTATTTACTCAGCACTGACAGCTTGCTCTGCACTGTGCACACAAAGCAGTTGCGCTCTCTGCCTGTGGGAGCTTTTGATCTCAGGGATTAAAAATCCAAAGGTTTAGGAGACTGTCTGAATCTGGATTACTGCACCCATCATCCTGGCCTGCTGCTGTCTGGACCGTGTATTTCCTTTCCAATGCACAGCTATTAATTTCTTTTCCGTGGAAACCAAGATGCACCAAGGGATCATGACCTTTCTGGTGTTGGGACACTGCTGAGACATGTACCTAAGTACCAGGAAATGGTCCAGATTTTTAATCTACACATAGTCTTAAGCAGCTTTATATCCAGTGAAGGCAGAATACCTGGAAGAAATGAATCCGTTATTCACAATTTGCATATAACTTCTTACCCACATTTTTCAGTGCTCCTGTGTATTTTTTTCTCAGCAGGTCTAGTTACCCCAGAAGAGAACTACAGTGATGTGCACTTCGAATGCCTGTCTCAGTGTAACGGGTTAGATTCAGTAACCAAACTGAAACACCAATTGCAGTTGTGATTCAGTTCACTTATTTGTTTTTGTGAGATATGAATTAGGAAAAACATACAAAGCAGGCTCAGAAACTTCTAAGAGTATAAAGATAGTTTATTGTTACTAGGTAGGATTAAAAGAAAAGGAACACTACACTAAGAAAGTAAAAAGGGAAAAAAACCCCACATTCCTTTCTTCGCCAGCCCCACCCCTCCCCCAGCTCCTATCACTTCAGGGCATGCAAAACCTCCTCACAGGTTTTCTGGGAGAGAGCAAGGAGGATAACAAAGATGGAATTTCTGGTCAATATCAGAGTTCTTAAAAAGTCTTTCCAAACTCCAGGAAAAGAAAGAGGTCTCCTCTCTGCT
>VZRO01006891.1:181757-366512 GCA_013397915.1 Daphoenositta chrysoptera | reverse complement strand
TCCAACTTTAACTCCATGGTGAACAGCTTCTGTTGAAGGAAAAGCTCTTCTCCTTTGATGCTGCCATTTGCTTAATAGTTTCTTCAGTCTGAAAAAACTGAAAATCGTTTTTTCCCAGGCCCGTGGGGGACCCTGTGGAGTGGGGGGAGGGGAAGCCCCTCCCGGATTCTCAGGAGCCGCTCGGTGGTCTGGCCTTGCAGCCCCCCAATTGCTCTTTGGCTGTTTGCAGCTTTTGGGGGTGGGGGGCGATGAATGCCAGGGACCCCTTGCCCTGACATTTGGGGGAGGGGGGCTCGGCCCGGTCTCCTCAGGGCCGGGCCCGGAGCTGTCCCCCTCCCCCCCCCTTCTCCCAGTTGCAGCTGGATCAAAGAGGCTTTTCCCTCGCCTCCTGCAGGTTTAAATATGCAAAATCGGAGAAGCGCCATTGGATTAAGAAACTGTCAATTAATTTCAGCTCCAACCCACGACTCAGAGATAGCTTAAATACCTTCACAACATGGTATCATGACATTTGAAAATATCCAAGTTCAGTGTCTCCAAAGGATATCAAAACCAGCTGGCACAGAGACCAGGAAGTGCCTAGAGTTAGCTGACAGGATGTGCTAAGAACCGGAATATCTGAATCCTGTAATTCTTCAAAACCTTGGTTGCTGCTTTTTTTTTCTCTTGTGTGGCACCTTGTCTCTTACAATAGCATTTGACCAGTGCTTAACCTGGACTAAGACCAAAGGTGTTCCTCAACCCGGGCAATGCCAGATGTACCACCCAGCTGGCTAAACAAGGACCTCAGCACTGTGGTAGATGTTGTCTCCAGTAGTCCTTGACCGGCTGCATTGCTAAGCAGTCTTGATAATTTCTAAAGACTGTGGCAGGATTTAGCACACAGGGACTGAAGGAGGATGGCCATTCTGTGTACAGAGAGAAATGGATAAAAGAAGTGAAAAAGGAAGAAAGGAAGTTGAAATAACTGATGGAGCACAGGAAGAGGAGGACAGAGAAAAAAAAAAAGAAAGTGAAAGGAGCTACAAGCAGTTTAACTAGTATGCTGACTCTCAAGAGCCCTTTCGAAAGTGAGAAGAAGTCAGTGAGCATTTATCTTTTATACCTGTTACTGTGTGCGTGTTTTGGGCATGATGAAGGTTACTGGGTCAGCAGGAATGGGATTCAGCTCAACAATAAAGAAACTCAAATCCAAGTGTCTGTATGTGTCTCTGCTTGTGAACTGTGAGTACAAGTTCCTGCTATAGTCAGTGGAGGTCTAGGAGAATGGTACTTGCCTATGTGTGATTGATTAATGCATTCTGAGAAGCCATAGAGTATCCAAGATAATTCTTTTCAGGTACCAGGTGTATCACACAATTTATTACACCTTGAAAATCTGTTCAGTGACAAACAAGATATCTCAAAATTATACCAGATGTGTTAGTAACTAGTGTGAGTAACTAAATCATGCACTTGGTTGACAGAATCTGAGAGATCCAAAGAGCTGTTTTCCTAACCCTTCCAAATAATGCTCAAAGGCTGTCTGGACATGACTGTCCCAGCCGAAGAGGAACTCAATCCATTGCATAAATCTAAGCATCACCAGTACCCTGGGGGATCTCTCCTGACATCACTGGTGGTGTTCAGCAGGCTGTCTCATGCCCCTTCCCATGCTGGTTGCTGTCCAAGTTCTGAGTACAGAACAATTTCCAGGCCTTGCTGCTTTCCTAATTGTCAGGAAATATTTTCAATAATTACATTGCAACCCTCTGCCATACAACACAATTAGTTTTCATGAAGTTGTAGTTGGAAGACTCACAGGTGTCCACTAGCTGCTGCTGATTGATGTAATTCTCTTTATTTTGACCATCCTTGATCTTTAATTGCTAAATCAGAGATTTTTCAAAATGCTGTGGTCACACAGTCCATTGTTCCAGGTTTAAGTGATGAAATGTTCCCTGGCCTTTACTCCTGGCACTGGCTTCCCAACCAGTGTCGGGTCAGATGAGATGCACAGGGGTATAAAGCAGTACAAAACTTGGTGCTCTGATTTCACAGTTTTTGCATTAGTATTTTAGGCCCGAACATTTTAGAGTTCAGAACCACAAGAAAACTCAGCTGCCTTTTTAAAAGCTTTCTCATGTTTACTAAAGACCGTCATTCTTCTGTCCTTTTCCATGTTCCATGTTCATCCATTCACATTTTGCTTTTTTTCAGTAACGGGTGACTAAAGAAAAAACAACAAGTGAATGCCATGAGTCCTCTACTGAAATCAAGCTTTTGGAGACATAATTGTAAAAAGTGTGGGGTGATCTGAGACAGACTATGAATGAAAGCTAATGGCAGGAAATGGGATCAAAGGCATCTAAGTTGCAGAGGCCAATCTTATTTATGTCACCTTTTTCAGCATCAGACAGACGGCAGCAGACAGGCTATGCTGTCTTTAGTTTTGGTTTTGTGAAACCTTTTGATGCAGCTTTTGCAAAACCAAGACAGAATAGTATGAACCTGGGTTTGCATTTATTCAGGATGTCAATGTCAGAGTCAGGAAGGGAACACGATGCTTGAAAAGAAAAAGGTGGTTTTTTTTTTTTTGTGATTTCCACTCTAAACGTCAAAAATGTGATTAACCTTTCTAATGCTTCTGCCTGATTTTCAGACTATTGAGGAAGCCAGGCACCTTGTTTTCCTCAGTTTTGTATTTAATAAGGTTGTATACATCTGTTAGAAATCTTGATTCAGTCAAACTTGAACATATGGTGAAGTAAAGTTAGTGAGACTATTTGCAAGCTCACAGTTAAGTGTGTGGATGGGAACTTTGCTGAGTCAGGACCATATTGACTCACAAGGCAAACTGGCACATAGATTGATATTTAGTTGTTAGAGGCAAAAATTATTGCCTACTTCTTCCTGGCTTTTTCTTTTTCTTTTTCTTTTTCTTTTTCTTTTTCTTTTTCTTTTTCTTTTTCTTTTTCTTTTTCTTTTTCTTTTTCTTTTTCTTTTTCTTTTTCTTTTTCTTTTTCTTTTTCTTTTTCTTTTTCTTTTTCTTTTTCTTTTTCTTTTTCTTTCCTTGTAATAAATCTCTTTTATGGGTAATATGCAAAACTATAAACATGAATACACACACACACACAAAAGAGAGATCAAATTCTGTCAGGAATTCTGAGAGAAGAATAAAACCAAGGGAATTTTATCTAAAACTCTACCGGACTGCCATTTGTTCTCAGCTTCCTCTGAAAATTAACTTTCCATATCATACCTTCCAGAACGTGCCAATCAAAAAAAGTCCATGCCTCATAATATATGTAATAAGAGTTCTTTTAAAGCTTGCACAATGTGTGCAAACTGAATCAGTGCAGTGTGACTGACTTGACAAGAACCAACAGCCACATGCTTGTTTTCGTAACTCACACCGGAGTTAGGCCCTCATACTGAAGAAGCAAATATTTATTCTCAAAGATACGTAGATATGTGAAGAAAGTGGATGAAAACAAAATGAGAGAAGCACAGAATAAACGAGTCAACTTTGAAGTGAACATGTTGGGATAAAAATGTGAGCTCAGCTAAAATAAAGAAAATAGGAGTGGGAGAAAGTGATAGCAGAGTAGGGAGTTGAGGCTGGGGGCACCATTTCTGTCAGAGGAGAGACTGCTACAGGAGACCAAAGCAGAGTCTTTGACGTATGGACCTGAAATTGTGACAAGAGGAGCTACTAACTGATTGTACAGCTCTTAAGTCTGTCCAAGAATGTAGCATGAAGGGACGGCTGTGGAGGGAAGGTTGGGTGCTCCTTCCCAGTGCGGGGTCACCTGTGGAGGTCAGGTGTTTGGTCAGTCTGAGTTTGCTGCCCTTTTGCATCCTTTGCGCTTTTGTACCCAGTCCAAACACCTGTTTCCAAACTTGTAACCACATTTCAGAAGGGTCGTGTGCACCTGATGGATGGAGGAGTTTTACACTTCTGGCAATGGAGATTTTGAAGAGGACTGAAGGAGCAGTGGCAGGCCCGTTCATGAATTGGGGAAACCTTTGGTGGGAGTGTCTGTCTCTGGACAACAAAAACTGTGGTGATTTAACATGGCAAAGCCCAATTCTCACACCTGCCTGTTGAACACCATGATATTTGGGTTTTGGATGACTTTACACTGCTGACCCACTTTGTATTTCAGGTCTAACAGTGCCATGCCTTGCCACTGCTGTTCCTCTTGACAGTAAAATGCGTGCATGGCAGAAGCAGGGCACTTGGAGCCCTGCTGGAGAAAGGGCTGTATTCCTCCTGTTCTGGTTCCTGTCACCATTTTCACCTCCTCTTCCCAGTTCTTGTCCGGACTGAGAAGCCTTACCCACTGAGGACACGGGGGAGAAACCCCACTGTCATACCCAAGGGTATTACAGCAGCAAGCAGCAGCTGAAGCCTTTTATTTTCTGTGGTTTTTACGTGTGTGTGTGTGTTGGAGCATGGCGGAAAGCAGGAAAAGTAGTCTTAAAATCTTCTATCAACAAGCAGTTACATTTTAAGTTTTTATGGCCAGTCTCATTGGTTAACAAAGTGAACATGGGCTCCCACTGTGATGTGCTAGCTGAGAGCATGGATGAGAGCCAAGGAGGTGTAAACAGCAGGATGTCATGCAGGAGTGGGGGGAGTGGGTATTCCCCCCCTGCCCTCCCATACAGCAGAAGGAGCATCGTTTGCAGGATACTGTGCTCCATGCTAGTGCCAGGCTTAAAAGGGGAAAAAAAAAATAGAGAAGATGAAAACTGGAGAGATTTTAGGAAAGTTAATTTTAGGAACCTAAAGGGATTTTAGGAAGAAACATCTGCAACTACAAGTATGGAAAATATACTCTGGCATAAGGGTCTTGTGGAATCAGCCCCTTTAGCCTGAAAAAGAAGATTTGAAGCTGAGCTGAGAGCAGCCTTTGAACACCCCTAGAGAGGGTGGGAGTACCTGATACCAATGAATTGCTAACCCCATGGAAGAAGCATGAGCTTTCATATGTGTTTGGACTGCCAGCCAAAGCTTGACATTTTGAGGAGGCTTCACAGTTTTAAGTAGCAAAGGTAATTAATTGTTGGAGTGATTTACCAAGGGATGTATCTTTAATTCAAAAATGATTTTGCTTCAAAAAGATACTGTTTAACTCAGATAGGAATTAGCTGACTGTTTTGTAGGAATTTGACCCATATAATCAGAGCAGCTTCTATGACCTTAAAATCTATTGAATTATTATTTTTTAAAATCAGCCCAGGTTATCTTTCCTCAAATATTTTAGTTGCTAACCCAATCACATCACCATCTTAGGGGAATTATTCATAATTACGGAGCAGAGTCTCCTCTCAAGGGGAAAAAGGAAGAGGCAGCGCTTTCTTTCCATTGTTTAAATAAGTCAGAGTTCTGGTAGAGGAGAATGCATGAGAAATAGCTGCTGTGTTCAGTGAGGGCAATCTAAAAGGAGACATGGCATAGCAGCAGCTGTAGGGAAATGAAAATTAAATTCGGGGCAGACTCTAGGTTAGTAACACTTGTTTCAAGGGAAGGGCAGCAAAAACACAATTATTGCCCTGGCCAGAATGTACATTGCATGTTCTGACTTAAAAAAAAAATGAAGGCAACAATACAAAGCAAGTCAAGTCAAGTCAAAACAAACCAAACCAAATTTATTCACGCTTTATGTAGAACAGAGGCTCTAGAAAAAGATGAGAGATATCATGTTACGGTCATGGCAAAAATAACACACTTTGTAGTTACGAACTGAAAAACAAAGTAATTTATGTCATAGAAAATAGAGTTCAATTTGAGCTGTTTCTGAAGTGGATATAAGTAATAAAAAAATGCCAGCCTACAAATTCTGCATTTGCAGTTAGAGAGTAGGCAATGACATAATGTGAATATGTGAATAATAAGATACTGCAGACACTTGTGGAAGCAAGGGGAAAAGCTGAAAGGTGTTTTTAGATGTGATTCTGAATTTGACTGACTTTTAAACAACATTCACAAAGCCTACCATTTTCACACCATGCTTAATATTTCATGTCTAGTGCTGAATTTTACACTGAGATTAATATTAACAATAATACACATGTGAACTGGAGGAAATGAAACAAACTATGTGAAGATCACATCTAGTCAGCACTCACTTGTCTTATGATTACTCAATCCAGCTTCCTGTACTCAGACCCTTGTTTACTATTCCCCAACAAGTACATATTTGCTGTTTGAACCAATAAAAATCTTTTAGGAAAAAACAAGCCAAAACAGCCCCTCCTTCCCCACCTCAACCAGTTGTGAGGTAAAGGTGATGGTGATTCAACCCATTCCTTCTGCAAAGTAATAGACAGTCTCCACATTACTTTGCAATGCATTTGCAATGCAATACTAATTTACCAAGGAGGTCACGCAGCTTATCGATGCTGTGAGTTGCACTCACACAGTTAGTCATTTTGGTATCAGTGAGATTCCTTGAATGTATAATATCTACTCAGTGGGACTGAGGCTTCCAAAATGGGACTTGGAAAATGTAAATGGCTTGTGCCCTAAAGCAATAGCTGCAGTGCCCTGGTGTGGATTTGCAAAGTGTGACAGAGACTCCAAATGAGGGACACAAAAAAATTAATTATGCAGACAACTGAAATTGCTGAGGATTCCTTCCTTTAGGGGACAAATTCTTTCTGGTACTAGAGGCTCATGATTATTTATTTCTGCTCATAATTTTCCATTACAAAAGTGTGGAGACACAAATCTGTGTCAAAGGGAGATGGTTTTTGAATTAAAATTGGAAGCATCCTCACGAGGCAGGGGGATATGTGCTTAAAATGTGACTAGAGGGACAAAGACAGAAGAGACTGCTTGGGGGAACAAGACTACTCCCTTAGAAGGGGGGTAATGATGAAGAGACTCTGGATATGTTTAAACAGAAGTGCAAAAGTGAGCTGCCCATGTTCAGCTTCCCCAGTCACTCACTGGGGAATGCTGCAATGGGAAAGCTGCGTGTAACCCTCTCTATTTTCAAAGCTTCCCTTCCTGCAGAAAGCAGGCACATGGACAGAAGAGATGGTGTCTGCTCAGGTTGTGGTTGCTACCTGCAGCATGGTGCATGACCAGAGTGCACACCTTGAGCAGGGCTTTGAGCCCCATTGAAGCCTGGGGACTGGCCTTCCCCATCCCAGGAGGAAGAGGCAGCAGTCAAATTCTTGCTATAAGGGAACGACTCCAGAATGGCCTGCAAACTGCCACATGCCCAAAGCATTCCCATGTTCATATCAAAGATTTATATATGCATAATGGAGAGACACCTCATATGAACACTGCATTGCACATATATACAAACTTAATTAGCTCATGTAGTGTTTAAACCAAGAATCCAAAGGATGATATCAAGAAGGTTTTAATATTTCAAGAACTAGGGAGGTGAGTGCTTGCAGAAGAAGTAAGGCCATTTATGAATTCAGTGGTAGAGTGAGTGTTATATAATTCTCTGAATAGGAATATAAAATTGCATTAATTTTTTGATTGAGGTTCCATTTTGTCTGAAACAGAAAAGGCTTGCTTGTGGTTTGTTCATGTTATGAACTGATGGAGAAGCAAATAATTTTGGCCTACCTGAATCTATTATCATGTTTATTCATGTCACTAAGACCATTTTGGCAGAATTGGCAATGCCTCTGTCTTCTCATTTCAGAAGGATCAGTCTGGCTTAGCAAGAGTTGCTTTTCCCAGATTTCTTTAAAGAGATAAAACCTTTCTCTCTGATTTGTAGAAGCAAAAAATCAAAATTCTTCTTATTCTAGGGTTCAACTCCCTTCACCCTTTGCTGGGTAATTTGTGTGAAACCAGAAGAAAACTAGATGACATTGGGTTTCGAGGGTGTTTTAAAGCCTGAAGCAGGAGCTGAAAGGGAAGTGCTGGACAGCCATCACACACATCAGCTCTCAGCTCTGTGCTTGACTTCCAGATACCAGCACCAGCTTTAGATACCTGTCCTTAGAGAACGTGGTTTGGCTATAAATATTGCAGTGAGAAAGAGATGTAGGGCTGATGTGTCACAGCTTTGATCTTCCCTGGGTGAACAGAAGAAGGCAGCTTGACCCTGTGCCTGGGCACTGTGCTGATGTGTGCTCAGCAGCAACACATGTCTACAGCACCCTGGCCTGAGTGCACAGAACTCACATAGACAGACTTTCAAGACTTCACTGAGTAAAAAAGAGCAAATATAATAACGAATTTTTTGAATATGAATATGAATTAAATAAATATTATTCTTTAGAAAGAATTGTTCCAGGATTGACAAGTGTCTGTCAGAATGTCCTGCTATGAATTTGGAGAGCCAGACTGGAGGGAAGTGAGACCTTCCACAGACAGTTTAGTGGTGCAAACTGTTACTTGTTATTATTCACAATGATATTGCATTGGTACTTAAGCATGCACTACAAAAGACTGCCTCCATCCCCAGGGAAATGGTGATGTCAAGAGACAGAATAATCACAGAGCCTGAGAGGAGACACAGCCAGGGAGGATGACGTGAGTGGCACAAGGCTGCACAGCAGGTCAGCAGAGGAGGAGCACAGATTTCCAGTCCTTGACCTGGATTGTGCTTCCTCCCCAGCTCTCAGCCTCGCACCAGCAAGAGGCTTTCCACCCTTAGTGTTAAGTCTTAAAATAAACAACTTGATAGCATCCCATATGTGGTCCCTGAATTAGTGCATAATGGAAACTGGTTTTACAATCTCTTACATTGTTTCCCTGCTGTTGCTGTCACTTTTCAGCAAGATACCCCAGACAGCAGCCTCACTCAGCAACGACAATTTCAATTAAAAACATTTGTTTTCACATCCTTTTAACAGTTTCCACATGGTGAGAAGTGCCTTCTCTCCTCAAGTGAATTTGGGGTGTAGGACAGTGAACAAAGCATGTACGTTTCTCTCTGTATGGAATACTTAATTCCATCGTGGCTTCATTTGGTGTCCTGCTGTAGCAGAGCCAGGGTGTTGCACAGTTGTGTATCTCACAGTGCTAGTGGGAGTTTATTTTCTCTAATCAAATGTTCTCTGTTTAGCCTTTTTCCAACCTAGAAACAAAAGCACCTAACATACAAAAAAAAGAGAACTCTTGTGTATGGGAGTAAGTTTGTTTGCTATGATATCCAGCCTCTAGATATGCTGTTATTAGTTTGCAGATCATATTTCTTCAACATCTGGGGTTAAGTACACTTTAGGTTGGTGTACTCAGATTTAAATGGATTGAGGCATTTTATAGTTTAATGTCCTGACACTGCAAAGAAAACACATTTTTTTCTCAGCTATTTAAGAGAGCTTTTTTCACATCAGTATGCTAATTTTAAGGAAACATTTGTGATGTGCTGCAAATGTGTACATTTTTTTTAGGCAAATGATGGGTTTTGCCCATTAGTAACATAATCCTCTTCCTCCAAAAAGCCTATTTCTCTCTCAGTACCCAAGTTCACTATGTTTTACAGAAGTCACAGCAATTAGCAAGTAGTCAAGGGGTCAGGACATGCCCTGCCTTTGAAAATGATATGCAGATATGTTCATATTTGATGTGAGAGGCAGGCATGAATAAAACCATCCTGGCATTTTTGACCTTGGAGGAAACAATACTAGCAGTGATTAAAACCTATCCTGGGGTGAGACAGCAACCTCGTCTCTTCCCTTTGCAGGACTGCTTGATATTTAATGTACATCAGCTCTTTAGATACCTCCCTACTTAATTTGAAAGCTCCTCTGGTGCTTATTATTGATTGTCTGTGAACAGTCTCCCTGAAACGACTGTTTCTTGGGAGATGGGTATCTACTTTTTTTCCTAAAGTTATGTACCAGGTACTTGCTTAAATTCCTGCAGAATGACAAAAAGCTAGGTAGATTGAGGCTTGACCTGTGTCATAACATCTCTCACCCTGTATGTAGAGGTGTAGCATCTGCAACACTCATCCAGAGTGGGAGAAACTCAAAAGGAATGATAAAAAGGCCAAGGCAAGCTCAGCTGAGGGCATGCCCCTCTCTAGCCATCACTGGGACAGACAAGAATCTGGTGAGGTGATGATGTACTGCTGACATTGCCCTGGTTCCTTATATAACTCTGTGTCTCCTGCATTCCTGTCTGGAGAATGGCTAACTATTGCTCAGATCATTCCAGGGCAGCACTAGGGAGTGTTTATTCTCAGGAGTGGCACGGGAGGACACATCTGTGACCTGACAGAGAAGCTCAATATTCCTTTTGTTTTCTTGTACTCTCAATGGAAGCATTAAATATTTACCCGAAGCGGATTTCAAGTGCTCTATTTCCTTACATGAGAAATGCATGAAAGGTGCTTTCCAAGTGTTCTGGCAGCTATGTTGGGTAGAAAGACCATCCCCTTTCACTGAGCACCAGGAACTTCAGCCACTTCTGAGGCATGCTTCAGTCAGGCACCAAAACCGAGCAGACTTGAAAGAAAACCATGTTCTTTATTTCATCAACAAGGAAAATAGCTGTGTTGTCTGTCTGTGTGAGTTCACCGACTTGTTGTGGGACTGGAGTAGAGGACCATCTGAATAAAATGAAGAGACCATGTTATTCCATAAGCATCATGCTTTTTTGTATTCAGGTGAAAATAGCCTAAATATAGAGGAAGTGATGGGGAGAGATGGTAAGATCAGTATAATTTAAACTGGACACTTATGTTTAGAATTTACAGTCATATTACCAGATTGCTTTCCTTTTTTTCAGGAGGACACTGAGCCCTGGGCAAAGACAGTAGCTTGGAAAGGGCAAAAAGAGGCAATGGGAATGGGATGAGAAAGGAGGATATGGAAGATGGCAAAGATTGGCTGTACTTCCAGGAGCACTGAAGAGCAGAACCCTTATGTCACAAAGTGGTAGATTTGAAAAAGAGAAGACATGAAGAGTTTTCTTTAAAAGACAGCTCTAGATAACCAGAAAAGTGAATGCAGCAAGTCAAGGAAGCCAAATGGATACTTGTGTTATATGAAATTTGAAACAGTGATAATAAAAATTATAGAAAAATCACCTATGAATTGTCTTATAAACTTCAACAAATGCAGTGTGGGTCTGCTGATCTCCATGGGACCACCATCCTGAGGAAGTGCTGTTGAATCCTGAGTGAGACCAGATTTTGTGGCATATGCAAAAGTAAAGGATATTCCCCCCAATCAGGAAAGCTAAATTTAGTAAAGAGTAAGTTTATTTCTTGTACTATTTTTGAAGTCCAGTAAATAGCTCTGGAGTTTTCATGCCCAAACACACACATATCTTATAGGCATGTGATATTATGTGGGTACTGGGTATTTCTTCATATTTCTCTCTTTCTTCCACTGCAAAACGAACCAGCTTAAAGTAATACATATATTACAGAACCTGCTATTTTACAGAACTCACCCCAAAGGTCAGTCTTCCAGACCAAAGTATGAACAAAGGCATATTTTTGACCAGGTAAATAATATAATCTGGATTAATTAGCACAGAATACTGTAAAATTGAACTATATGAATGACTGAAGTTTTAGTGCATGTGGACAGTGTAAGGTACAGTTGTGCAAGATTTGAGGCTGATTTGACTTTTCATTGACTTCAGTGGCTCCTTGAGAATATCCATCAATCAATAATTGAATAGATTAAAACAAGAGGTCTCTAGAAAGCAAATATTAGAAAACTGTTCCAGTGTTTTGACAATATAGCAATTTAATCGTGGCATGAGAACAAATATACTTACCAGCTGTCTGAGTAAATAAATTTGTTTGTTAGAATTGTTGTTAATTTAACAGAACTGGGTTCATGCTAAAATCTCCTTATCTGTCCAAGGATGAGGTGTGGACTAAGCCAGTTGTCTCACTTAATAGTTAAGATGGAGAGTGAGGTGAGTGGTTCCAGGGCTCATCTCAGGTAAGCCAGATACTTAAAATGCCTGAGATAAGTGAAAAGACCTGGCCATTGAAAGCATCTGTTCCTTTCATTGTTAGATGGTTATCCTAGTCTAGATACACAATCAGCAGGCAGTCAGAGTTAAATAATGATCTTCACTACTTGTCATTGCTGTTACAAGTTCAAGAGGTGGAGGAGAGATACACATCACCCATGACTGGGAGACCTTAGCACCTGCTTAAGGAGGCAGCAGAGAGAAATGATGACAAACATACATGAAGTGACAACTTCAAATGTCCAACAGGCAACAGAACTCCTTTTCTTCACTGGCCACTTGAGGAACTGACATCGGTAGCCCTCGATGCCTATTGATCTGAATCATTCATTGGTCTCTTGAGCACAGATATGTTTGCTAGTTACCAGGATCATTAATTTAAGTAGTGTGAAAATGGCCTCTAGGTATTCATAAAACAACAGTTTTCAGATGCCAAACGATTGTTTATGTGAATGTCATCTCTCCTAATCATCACAGTAGTACCCTATGTTTGTACAAAAAATCTGTATTGAGAAAGGACCTAGAAAGGAGATGCTACCCTGTACAAGACTGAGATCTCTTTTTTTCCTGGTAAATGAGGAATTCCCAGAACTCAAGTTGGTAGCCCATAAAGTTCTGATCAATTTGAATTTTCTCTTAGAGACCTGTGTAGTTATCTTTGAGTGTTGATTAGGTTTTGTGGTAGAGAAGATAATGGATAACTCTCTGGAGAGTGGTGATGGTAGAAAATGAGGCTTTTCAGGCTGTTCATATGTACTTCCTTTTTTATGTTATCCAAGAGTGTGTTATACTGTTACCACTGCAGAACCAAAGAAAGCTTGTGAATGGGCACTCATGTCCCCTGGGGCATGCCCATCCTTGACAGAATGATTAATTAATTTCTAGTATCACCTGATGTGCTTGGGAATGTTTATGTTGCTGTCGCTGCACAAGTTAGAAAGAGGCTGGCTTGTCTGGCAGGATCTGAACAAAATTTAAACAGTGATCAAAATCAATATTACCTCTTTCTATACTGACAGAGAAATGTGGAAAACAATGCTAGGGCTGCTCTCAGCAATGGCGGGAAAGGGGAGCAACTGTGAATGTAGTCTAGATCCATAAGAAACTAGTCTTATCTTCACAGTGTGCCACAGAACTGATGGTTTTCCCTTGGTTTAAAGAATGATTCAGGATGGGAAAGCCAGAAAATAAGATACTCTGTGATCTTTTATGAGGATTGCCTACTTACCACTCTCTAGTACATAATGGCACTTGCTGCTCATTTTCCCTTTGTAGTTTGATTTGTGGGGGTTTTAAAATGTCAAAACACAGTTTACCCACTTTTTATATACTCATAAATCCAAATAAATAATAAAATAAAAATTGGGCCATTTATTCAGTCACATTTCAGTGTATAACCTCATTTTAAAAATACAGGCTTAGCTGCAGGGTAAGCAATCTTTCAGCATTATGTTTCCAATCTGTCAATCTGATCAGAGCTTAAAGGACTCCCATTCTGTTTTTTCCATAGAAACAAAACACTTACTCAACAGTAAATATAGCTTAAGCTGCCTAACAGACAATATGCATCGTCTACTTCTCCATTGTCATTATCTTGGAAAATTGGCCAGTTGTCAGCTGAATGGACCTTGATACCAGGCACTTTGAAGGTCATTGAGTACAGAGCATTTGGCAGCACAAACATTGACAGATTCTGGAGAAAACATGTGTCAGGGACGAACCTCATTACACTTTTGTGATCATGAAAGTCATCACATATTTGCATTTATGTGTAACCCAAAGATTTTATACCCTGAGTTATAACTTAGGCCTCATATCTTCTTTACAAGATCCCTTTTCAATCCATAAGTAGATCAATAACTTTAAACTTCCTCACTTTAAGGCTAAAGCAGCTCTGCCCTGTTCTATTTTTTGGACTTCATAACATTGGTCTCAAAGCTGGTTCTTTATTTCACCAGTGCTTTAATAAAGAACTACAGTGCTATATTCACTCTCTTTTCAGTATCACAGTTTTCTATAACAAATCTCCAAGAGGAAAATCTGGTTGGCTCCAGTTCCTTGAACACTGTGGAAGAAAAATTAATGACAGGTTGCAAGGTCTTAAATTGTCCTGATTAGAAATGCATTATAGATGATCTGTAGTAAGTAGAGCTCTGTGAGGCAGCAGACTACTGAGTTGCTCAGTGACCAAAAGAAAATCTCATCTCTTAAATCACAACAGCTGAAACAAACCTAAAAAACCTGCAAATATTCATGCTGCTTATTTTCATTTGTTCCACTGTTTTAGTCTTCTTTTGTTTTGTTTAGTTTTTATCAGGAAATATAAAAAAATGTAACTCCTTCTGAAGGCTAAAACTGCATACAGAAGATATTTTGTCAGAAAGGCCCAGATCCATTACTTGCCCTGGTGGATCTAAGTGAGAAGCCTGGAGAAATAAATATCCTAGCCGTATTCCTAAGAGTAAAGAAATTGTAGAATTTGTTTATTTTTCTGAGTCAGGTATAAGCAATTCATCTGTTATTTCTGGGTGGTCATGAAGTTTATACTGAAAAGATTATTCTCTAACTCCAAAACAAAGCCAAACCACAAATATTTAAACAGCTAAGAAGATTTTATAGTGAGAGCCACTGAAAAACCTGTTTTGAAAAGTCTGTCAACGAAGGAGACAGATGAAAAATTTTTGAAAATTTCTTTAGACAAAGTCAATGGGAAGCTTTCTTGTACTCAAGGTAACATTTGCAAATGTTAAAAATGTTGATTGTAGTTGTATGAGTTTACAGTTTTATCTCAGCATTTTTTCCCCCTACAATAATAAGGAGTGCTTGACACGAATGTGCGAAATTAGCTGATGTTTCAGTGTAATTTTCCAGCAAAGTGATCTTTTCTAATAATTGATGTTTCCTTTCCATACTTGCTAGTGAACCCTACCAGGGAGCATAATCCTGCTGTCCTTACTTGTGCTGAGCAGTACTCAGTAGCACCCAGTACTTCTAAACTGGCAATAGCAGAAATTGGCTTAGAATCAGAAGTGCCTTTGAGCATCTAGGAGCATCTTTACCCGGGTCACCCTGGTGTGGAGACAAATCCTTCAGCCCACTCCAGCCAAGCAAGCTCCGTAGCCCATCACTGCAATGCACAGGGACAGCTGGGCCTGGCTGTGCATCCTTCGTGGGACACAAGTGACACTGGTTGTTGCCACAGGGATGTAATAGTTCACCCAGGCCTTGACTGAAGGTCTTTGTATTCCATCCCACAATAGAGACAAATGCTTGTCCTCCATGGTAGGAAAGAGACAACATTTGTAGCCATGCTACAAAATTTGTGTTATGTCGTCAGCAACCTCCAGATGCAGGACCAAGGTTATTCAGAGCTAGACATCCAAATGTGACTATGAAATAATAATTAAAAAAATGCAAAAAACTCTCTTGACTTATCTTCTGGCTTGGTGTTCAGAAAATTAGAACACTTTCAAGCTTTGCTGATTTCAGGGGAAGCAATAGTTGAGAACTCACTCCAGAAATAGGGTTCACATAGCTGGGATTAAGTGTGATCTAAATGTGGGTTTGTGTCTAGCATTCTTTTCAAGGAAACTATAAAGAGGATGAGAAGAAATAAAAAATCAGCATTTTAAGGCCTTCTGGATCTGTAAATAGGAAAGCTAGTCCATAAGGAACTGGAAGAGACTTCCATAAATACCAGTCCAGGACACACATTTACTTTTGGGCAAATAAGTTTAAATGATATAATTTTGTATACCACTGGGGCTGTTGGAAAAAAACATGAAACAAATTGTGTCATGTGGAATTTATCTCATCCACCAGGAGCCATGGTAAAATTAGATGTCTGTTAAGAGCTTATCATTTAGGCTCATAATGTAGGCAGCAAAGTCATACCTTCCAGAGGAGTCCATATCCCCCATGTCTTAGGCACCCACTTTTACATGGGATAGGCTTCTGTCTGAAAGTGTCTTCATTTCTTTTCTGACTACAAGGAAGATTTAAATAATTTGATTTCATTTGAAGCCTGCTGTTTACCAGTTCTAGATAGACAAAACAGAACTGAAAAATAAAAAACGTGGAAAATATGTAAATACATAGGAAAAAAAAAAAGAAAAAAAAGACAGTTAGAAAAAATGAACCCTATGTAAAAGGTCTTTGTGGAAATAAAATTCTTAATTATACTTACATTTAAGAATGAAACCAAGAAAAAATAAATGAACTACAAAGAAAGAAAAGCTATCTTTAAATTACAAGAACTTTACATTTAAGCAATCTGGCCTCTCCTTTTAAGACCTTTGTCTTGCATAAAGAAAAAGATAGCAAATAAATTTTAACTATGGTTTTGGATTATATTTTGGGGTCTGATATTTTTTTCTTTTTGGACCCTGAGTCACTAATTGCACAGTGAAGGCAAACTGAGAGTAATCTGCAGCTGGATAACAGCATTGTTTCACAGTGGTATTTTCATGGCAACCAAAAAGCCTCCCTGTGCTTTGGTAGAAAGCATTGGAACTTTACAACAACACTAGAGCATTCCAATTACCCATTGAGTTATGTTGTTTTTCCTGATCTATTGAAATGCACTAACATAATCTCTGTGACTTGCCCTTCAGTAGATGATGTACACAATCACTTAGGGATGCAGTGACATTAAATATTTGCATGGCATCTTGGTCTTGTCTTCATACAAAGGTGCCCTGGTTCTGTATGTGCAATGTGGTTTAGCAAGACACCAAGGAAAACATAATTTCATGATAGCCTGTAACACTGGCTACCTCCACCTTCCATGAATCTAAAGAGCAATGTTTTCAGGAAATTCCACAGAAGTAAAATAAAATAAAAATAGGAGGTGGTCAAGCTACTGTAGCCCCTTTACAAGAACTGTTTTTTGCAATGAATGAAAGATACAGAAACCATACTGGGCAAGAGAGAAGAATTCCATATGAATATATGAATGTTAGTTATTCAGACAGGGAAAAGCTTGTGTTTAACAACATGATGTAAAGAAAAACATCTGGGGACTTCTGATTCCTGAATAGTACACAGATTATGGCTAACTGTAAATAACCATGAACAAAGAATATCTCAGTAGCCAATATTTTTCTCTGCTGGTATCGAATGAAATTCATTTGGTATCAGCTGGAGTTTTTATAGTGCTAATGGAAGTTATTTTCAGTTATCACGTCAGCCCCTAAGTATACAAAGGCAGCAATTTTGCTGGTAATCTGGAGATCAGTTTGTATGTATGTAGGGGGTATACTTTAGACTGTTTCTGCAATGCAAGCTTTCATCTTAATAAATGTGGTGAATCATAAATAAAAAGGAAATGATAAAAAAAGAACATTCAGCTGGGGCTAAGGTTGGATTTGGAAGCATTTCATAGTGTGAATGTCTGAACTCTCAAACATGCTGTCCAGTAAGCCCTGTGCTCAATGGAGAACCAATGTAACAGAGAACTAAATATAACTGGTTTTTTTCTTTATAATACCTCCTCTGATATTCCTTTAACATATGACATGATATAAAATCTAGTTGAATTCTGTCGGGATGCATGAAATACATAAAATTGCAATTCTTTTTAATAAACTCATGAATTTTAGCACATATCAAACTGCCAAAGGATTAAGTAATCCAATAAATAAGGAAGGGTTTAACTCCATTTTTTTATAGCTCTGCAAATCCTATCAGCAATGCCAGTCTTTAATTGTAGTATGTTGATTAGTATTTCAATACTCTTTGTTAAGAGGTAAATTAATTCTCCAAAACTGCACTTTTAGAAGAGCTTTCATATTTCACAGCTCTGTTACTCATTTTCTCTAATGACAAATTTAACAGTAGCTAGTTAAAATTTATCTAGTGTAATGCATACACAGTGCTTAGAAGTTACAGAATGTGTTGCTACAGCATGCATAGACAATTTGGCTGTGCAAGAGAATAGGGCTGGGCTCCCAACAGGCAATACAGCTAAATTTTCTTACATTGATTAAAATGTCAGTAACTGTCAATGTTAATGGCCCTTAAAGATGAACTGAAATTTTCTAATGCCCATCAGCCATTTTAACTGTGTGAGATATGGATTGCTGTCCCACATAGTGTTCCTGGCATCCAGGTGCTCCAATTGTCACACTGGGAGAACTGTCAGGGTGCACAACAGTTCCACCCAGGCTTGACCACTAAAACACCTTCCCACTGAAAATAAAGTGAAGTGTGAAGTACATGATATAGACCCAAGTTTACTTTTGTTTCATGGTTGGGTCTCAACTGGTTCATCAGACTTGGAAGTGGTCCCATAGCTCACCCTCTGGCTGCAGTCCTGTGATGCTTACTGCAGCAGCTACCTGCTGGCTGCCTATGCATTTGTGTAGGGACTGCATTTTAATTCACCATATAATTATGTGCAATATTTCTTCATTATTATACCTGCTATTAATGCCGATAATGTAACACAGTCTGTCAAACTGTGTATTGACTTCCCATAATTAAAGTAAAGCCTGATCAGCCAATGAGATAAACAAAAGCAACCACCAGAACATGGAGCGTATTGCTATGGGCTTTTAACAATGTTAAACTTCAACATTTACCACTTTTTTACCACTACAAGTAAAATTTGAATTATAAAAAAAGCACACCCTATAATTTTGTAAAGAATGAAAAGAAAAGTTCAAAGTAATACAACAATTCAAATGTTTTCTTTATTCAGTGAAAAACACTCATTACTGTTTCAAGCTGAAATGCAGAAAACCAAAAAACCACAATTGGATAATCCTAACCTATCACAGATTATCAGTCCTTTTGGGTTTGAATCCCAGTAGTGAATCTGTTTTTATGTAGTCTTCACAATAGTTACAGGGACATAGTTTGTAACCAGCACTAGATTCATATTTTTCTATTTAGGTAACAAAGAATTTCGATGCAATTGTTTATTTATACTTCTTTAATGGTAACTTTCTTTACCTGTGCAAATGGTTAAACATCAGCCCACATTCTTTTTGCTATTCTACTAAAACAACCGAGTCATGAAACCTACCTGAACTGACAGACAAAGGCAAACTTTCAGCTGCCATATGTAACTAAGATGACAAGAACATTTTTCCCAGCACCATTGAGATTTGGATCTTCATTGCCTTTCCCTTCGAGCAATCAGTTCCACTTTAGCAAAGAGAGTTTCAAGGCTGTTAAAAACCCAGCATCACCATGACATCCGTACTCACTTTGCATTCATGACTGTAAGGCAGCACAGAATTAGGATTCTTCTGGGTGAGTACAGGTGCTCTCATTTCACACTAAAGACCAAGAGGGTGCAGATCAATGTCTGCATTGATATAAAGCAAAGCCGCTGAAGTGACATCCTGAACTGCATTAAATACCAAGTTCTTTGGCTAGAGGATGGTTTGATTTATTCCATTCCATTCCATTCCATTCCATTCCATTCCACTTTCCTGTGCTGTGCTGTGCTCTTCTGTCCTAGTCTTTACAGTAGTCTCATTATGAAAAGAGGTCCAGCATTTTTTTATAGGTTTATTAAGCAGCATACTTAACATCTCTCATACTGAGATTACTTTTTCTTGCATTTTTTTTTCTCTGGGAAAAGAATAACATGTAGAGTGGTGTGTTTATGTTGGGTGGGACACATTTGGAGACTTTCTTCTGCTTTGCAAGTCAGCCTCTATTTGCACTAAAGAGACATACAAGATGCAGCAGGTGCTGAGTTCTGTGGCAGTCTGAAGATTCCATGTTAGTTCAGTCCATGTGGTCCTGCATCCTCCAGTCCCTTGAGAAAGCTGCTTGTCTGAAACAGGAAAGCTGTACACTTATAATATAAAAGTGCATTATGCCAGCAGAACAGAATTGTAGTATGTAGTAGTATATGTAGTCAGCCTGCAGCAGGCTTAAAGAGAGGAAGCCTTAAGAGGAAGTGCAAGAACTTGAGCCTCATTTGATATTTTATAGAAAGGCTATCAGAAAGCAGAAAAATGGTTTTACATGCTCCTAGGATGCTGTACTGCTGAAGATTACTGCTGAATATTCTGTCCTAGTTGAAGTCTAGGTTATTTCATTGCTTTTGTCCATATGGAAGTGCTAAAGGCATTTATAGGAAAGGAAAAATCAATAGACAAATGACAGGATGCAGTCTCATAACCACACAGAACCAACTTGTCTTCTTAGGAAAGCTACTACAAAAGATCTTAGTGTCAGTAAACAAAACAGTGTGGGGAGTTGAATTTACATCTGTGGATTTGAACCCCCATCTCTGAAAACCTTTCAGAATATTTTTTTCTACGAAATTGATTGTTTAGTTAGCAGTTTTAAGTAAATGATGAATATGAAAAGAATAAAAGTAAATATTGGTAGACACTGAAAAGAGAGGTGGAGTCTCCTTTTGTTATTCCTCAGGACAGATTTAAACCAATTTAGCAAACTTCTTGATCTCTACTTTGAGAAGGCATCACCATAGCTCATCCTTGAGACTTCCAGATGCTGCAGAGAGATCCCAGCAGATGGGAATAGCATTGAAAGCAGCTGATCAATCATAGGCAGTGCTGTAGCTGTTCCCGTTCTACCTTGTAGCCTGCATCCAAAACTGTCTGTTTTGAGGTGATAACTTACGCTGAGCGTGTAGTTAGCCTTCGCCTCCTTTCTGTTTCTGCTTGCTTAGTCTGGAGAAGCTGGATGTTGGGCTGACAGCAGGATGAATCAATACCAACTTCTTCAAGGATCAGCAGGCAATTGGATGTGACAAAGGCAAGGTTCCTCTACAGAATGAGCATTTTGGTCTGACGCAGCCCAGGCTGGTTGTGGCTCTCTTCCAGCAGCCAAGAGATGGCTCACGGCAGCTGAGGGAGGCTTCTGTCTCAGCCTGGGGTTGCTTTGAGAGTGAATGTGCTGAGCCCTGGCAATGCAAGCAGGGTGGGAGCTCTGGGGTTGTGCCTGATGGATCCTCAGTAAGAAAATGTGACCCGTCAGATTCTGTCTTCACGTGACATTCGCATGTAGGAATTTACTGTAGTTAAGTTGGGGCTTTTCTGTGGTCACCACTGAGTAAAAAAAGCAACACAAAAAGTGGTGCACAAGAGTAGGAACGGACAGTCACATTGTCCTTAATTGTAACAATCACCACGTCTTTTAAGACTGTGTTCCAAATATTGAGAGACCATGTACAGTGCAATACCATGCTGAAAAACTGAATTTCAAGTATTAGTGGCCCCAGGCTATCTTTCAAAGAAAGCTGCATTTACAGGTATGCCTTTCCATTCTGTGAAATCGTACTTGACACAGAATTTCTAAGAAATGCAAAAATGGTTGAGACACAACTGAGGAACTCCCTCTTGTCTCCAGTTTTCCTTTTGATAACTGACCTGAATTTCTTTTAAGTCAACAGGAAAATTGCTGTGATGTCATTGAGTATCTTTTAAATCATACTTGTCAATTCCACTGAGATTACTTGCAAGTATTAAGACTGAGTAGGTATTTGCAGATTTGAGCTGATGTTTATCAAATGTAAAATTGCAGCAATAGTATGGAGCATTAAAAAATTATGATTATTTCTTTTTCTAATGATGAAGAAAAGGACTAATTTTTTATAGGTACTAATAGGATATAGGACTAATTTTTTATAGTACTGCAAATCTTGCAGTACTCAAACTAAAAAAAAAAATCCCAAAACTGTAATAAAGACACTGAACATGTTCCAAAGCTATTAAAATAAGCAGAGTAAACCAGTAAATCATGAATATTGTAATTAAATCTAGATCAGCAATAAAATTTGAATATTTATAGTGTTATTATGCTGAAAAAACAGTTTGCACTATTAGGAAATCACCTTATTTTTCCAAATAAATAAATTACTGGCTCTGCCTCCATCCAATTCTACATTCAAAACCACATGACTTAAATAATAAGAGAGGAAAAAAATCTTTTCTTAACAAATGCTTTCTGTGCTTTGGAAGTAGACATCTGTCATGGCTGAATATTGCTCATAGTGAAAAAGGTACAACCACCATACCCAAATGCCAGAATTTTATAAAAACTGCCTGCTGAAAGCTCAGGAAGAACATGAATTTATCAGGTTTTCAAAATGAAATTTGGTTTTCCTGTCCTGTTCCATCTCCCAGTCTAGAAGCTCAAACTAATTTTCTGTTATCTTTTTTAGTTATTGTTTTATATTATCTGTGTCACCAGCCTTTCCTATCTTCTAGATTAGCTAAGTTTTCTTTAATTTATACTTTATCTGATGTTTGCAGAGTGTTTTCTTATTAACAGTGAGCAAAGTGTCAAGTTTCACTGATTTTCAGAGCTGGCTTCTTACATATTTTCATTTCCTTAATAAAGAGACCATTGCATTCCTAGTGTTGAGAGAACTGCTTTTTCTTAAAGCACAGATCATGCCCTTCTCTGTTCTAGAAGCTGCTGCTTAAAAAAAATACAAAAAAACCTCAAAATATGTCATGATAAAATAATGATACTCAGCATCATGATATCATGAAGAGAGCTTAAAGTTTCTTTCCAATGGAAGTCAACAGATATATATAAGGCTCCCAGTATTTCCATTTTTTTAAAATTGACTCAGCATTGGCTATCCTGCCAGGAAAATGCAGAGAACATTCAAACTCAGTCTTGTTTGTTTTTTGTTTCTTTTTTTTTACATTTCATCCTTTATAAAAGGAGCAACTGACACACAAATAAAATGCTTTGACATTTAAGTATTTATTTACAGAAAACAAATTCCATGATCTTTTCTTTGAAGTTCATTTCTTGGCATTTTGGAGCAAATTATTTCATTCTTCATTCAAGAAGGAATGTTTAAAACGGCCTACTTGGAGTAGCTCTTTACATACTATTTCAGAAGCAAACCTACTATAGCTCCTTAAAACCAAAGCAAATCAACACATTACCAATGTTGTTTTGTCTGTTGGTTGTCACAACATTTCTTTATTGAATTAATGGAATCAACATCCTCTTTAAAACTGATGTTGTAATAAAAACTTCTTGATAACATTAAACACACTGAGGATATAGGTTTCTAACTAACAGGCACAAAATCTTACTAGTGGTTTTTGTTTTCACCTTCCCTTCATGTTAGAAGCTGAACTGAAGAACTCTTGAAGGGGTTCTTATCTCTTTTTGTCTTCCTTTCAAAAATGACACATACATTTAAAATAAGTGTTCTGTGAGCACGCTGAGTCTGTAAAGAGAAAGAGTCAGCTCCAGGAGATGACTTTTCTTTCCTCAGGTCAGGTAGGTGGGATGAGCTGCTCTGGAAAGAAATGTCTTTCTGTCCTTTGCCAGATGGGATTGCGAGGAAGCACTTGTACCATCTTAGATGAACTTTTGCACACACAACAAAAAAGCCAGACACAGGTTTCAGCATAGGATATCTTGCTGGGGTCTTTGCTTCTGCCAGATCTCAACAATGGCAAAAGTACCAGCTTTTGAAATGTCTTTAAATGCTTTATTTGACCTGCTGTGTTAATAGCCAGGTACAGAACAAGTAAAAGGGGGAAAAAAAGAACATTTGGCATGAACACTATGAATATGCTGCAAATAGTTGCGTATTTTTTATCAGTGTCATTTTGATGTTTTATCCAAGTGAGAGATTCAGAAATCAAAAAGGATATAGGGGAGAAATGGACCAAAACAGCAATGCTCTGATACATATCCATCATGTTTTGTGAAACCAGAAGAGATCTGTGGCTAACCCCCAGCCTGCTATTCCAACCAGATCCACTAACTCCAGACCTTTTCTGACAGCTGCAAAGGTGTATTTGATGGTGGTGTATTCCCAGGTTCTTATTCAGGGCTCTCAGGTGCCAAGAAGATATGTGGTCATTTCAGGGAAATCGATGCAGTCCTCAAGATTATATTTCATAATAGACACTAACCTATTGATCATGACATCACTTTTAATCAATTTTAATAAAGGTTTTAGTTCACATTTAAGGAACTTGTATGGAGGCAGAAAACTTACAGGAGATTTAGAGAGTTATATGATCATGCAATAAAAATGTCAAAATATTAGTAATAAAAAAAATTGATCTTCTCTCCTGTTAATATAGGTTGTATTTTTCACAGGATAGCCGGTTTTAAGGAACTCAGTGTTCAGTCTTCACTACTGTCCTCTGAGACAGGATGAATTGGAAATAGTCACTTCCTATATTGGATAGTTAATAGAGACACCTCGTGGGTCTTTAAGTTCATTAATTTCACTGGAATCTCTTCTGAAATGCAAAGAGTAGCAATGATCTAAAATCCTGAACTTACTTTTGCATTTGGAGGCAAAACACATTCTGTGATTTATTCACGGAATGCTTTATAAATGTAATTACAGAACAGTGCAGATTGCCTGTCTTAAATCATTGTCCACAGTCATGAAAAATAAATAATTTACTCCACAACTGTGAGGCGTAAGCTTGAGTTCAACTTACATGAAGAGAATGATAAAATACGCATCCTTTGCATAGAGGAGAACTGATATTTAAGGCAGTGTCAGAGGGATAGGTAAAGACATGTACAGAAAAAGATTTTAAATCCTACTTNATTTTTAAATCCTTTTTTTTTTTTTTTTTTTTTTTTTTTTTCCCATCACACAGAGACAGTGAACTCGAAAGAGTCCATCCACACATCCACTTGCTTGGGCAACCTAGTGCCTGCATCTATCTTAACTCACATGAAATTCAGCAATATTTTTATGTCTTGATCTTGCACACTGAAAATAAGCACTTGCAACTTTCTGAAGGCATAGTATTACCATGCCTTCTTCCAAGAATAATTTTGAAGTAGCGATGTTATTTTTGCATATTAAATGTCCACTATTTTTGTTGCAGTTTTCATAAATTAAGAGCATTTCATCTTGAAATGTAAGTTAGCCTTTTAAAATTAAGTCCTACCTCACTGAAAGAAACAGCAATTTTTTTTTTCAGTGGGTCCAAAATATTATTTCTACTTCAACCTGCAATAGCATAGCATCTATGCAGAGATTTCATCATCATTACAGGTCTATGAAGTGCAGACATTTAATTGCCTGTGAGGTTACATGAGAGAGAAAATAGTATCTTAAATGTTAATTATGGCCTTTTTTTTTAATTTCAAGTTATTTTATCTGAGGAGAAAAATCCCAGTAAAATTTTTTTGTCTAAAATAATAACGTAGATGATTAGATCCCTAATGTCATCTGATGACTCACAGTGAAAGTTCTCTTTTATGGCCAATTGACACCAAATGGCAAGAGCAGACCTGAGGGCAGACTGAGCAGATTACTTTTTTTTACAGCTGAACTCAGCCAGCACACCAGCTGTGTAATTCCACCAGACATTACTACTGTCAAGGCAAATGTGAACATTCTTTCTCTGAAGGAACGCAGTGCAGCACTCCCAGGCTTTTGGACCTTGGCCTCTGAACCAAGATTGTACAAAGCTTCAGTACTCCAATCATACCTTTAATAAATAAGATATCTAACAAATGGGGGACCCTCTGCACCAGCCTTCACACTGTAGAAACAACTTCCTCACAGCTTTCTTTCATTTTCTGTGACTGCATTCTAAAGAAAATATGACTAAACCAGAAATTTTCAGGTAAAAATATTAAAGGAAAGAAATAATCTGTCAATCTAGAAAAATATCCTCAGCTGAGAGTTGATACCTTCTGTTTGATTAATTATACCAGTCTCAGTAAGTCCTGTCTCGTTAGATTTCCTCTGCAGAAATTGGAGCACTGCATCCCTGGCAGTGGGTATGGCCCCAGCCAGGCGTGCATGAAGATAATCCTTGTGCATTTGCAGAGGTGGCCATCCAGCACAGATCTTTCTCTTCCCAGGCCACAGGTGCTTCATCAGCCAGTATTTAATAACTCCATATTCAGAATGGTGACCTGGAATTCCCAGTCATATTGCACTTCACTCACACTTACTCCTCAGAATAAACTTCCTAATGCCTCCTTCCCCATCCCCTCATGGCCTGTAAGTGCACCCACTCATTGGGGTTTGCTTGCAGCTCAGGGACTGTTTCTCCTTTCCAGGCTTCAGAACTTTCTGTAATGTAGTAGACATGCTATTGATTTAAGACCTAATTTCAGAGGGATCACTCACATGATTACAATGACCATGTGCTAAATTGCCTACAGCATCAACTTCCCCTCTGAGCCATTTTCCATGGCAGCCTGGAGTTACAAACTCCCTCTGCAAGAATATAGGGACCACACTGGTCCCTATACAGGTTCACTAGCTGCACTTCTGTGCAGCTATCTATCCTCTCTCTGACTGTGGCTAAATCTATATTATTTCCAGGTAGAGTTTAAGAACATGATGCATCTCTGAATACTCAATGAGTCTCTGACTTCTAGCAGCTCGGGGGAGAATTTGAGTGAGCTATAGTTACTAAGAATTTAGTAACTGTCAGTGGATTTCCTATCCATGGGCATAAACAGTGTCCTGAACTTTCAGTAAGTGCACCATCCTGGGGCAATGAGTTCCACAGTTCAGTTAGGACTTCTCTTTTGTGCCCTCTCTACATGAATGCTGCTTATCACATTTTCTGTAATATAAATGCATTTGAACTTGTTTTCTAACTTTAAGTTTTGTGAGGGTATTATATATAATATTATAATTAAATTGTGTTACATTATAATTGCTGATATTATATTATTTATCATATTTTGCTTCAGTGTACTGCATTGCATTGCACATTTGGGGTTTTTATAACCTACATAGCTATGAAAAATAGTGAAGCCACTTAATTCAGATAGACTATGTACAGTGAGACCCAAGATGGAACCACTACTAGTTTATGAGTTCCCTCCACACATCTGCATCAAACACATCTTACAGTGCTTCAGGGTCTCATATTTTACCACCTTAACTATTTTACCACTGAAAGTTATGAGACCTGTCACTGGCTTCCATGGGAGCAGTACTGAGCTACATGTGAACTATTCAAGGTCACACAGGTATCAAGTATCAGGTGCAGGAAATGAACCTTTATCTCCTGACTCCTTATGTATTACTTTAGCCTCAAGCTGAGCCTTTGTTCCTTCGCTTTTATTTAAAAAATATTTTTACCAAAACATATTATTCAGTCCATGATGTTGCATGAATAATTCCTCTTACAGTATGACTTGGTTACTTTTCTCATACATTTTTGATCTAGAAAGAAAAATAACATGCAGTATCTTCCAGCTAACTAAGTTCTCTGTTGAAAAATTAATGGAGCAATTTTGTACTTCCTATTGATCAGATCTTCAGGCTTGTAAGCCAAGACCTAGTCTTTCTCACAGGAATCAAAATCTAAAATCTTGTTCCATGCTTCCACAATTTTGGACACCTTTGAATAAGCTAACAGTAAAGTGAAGACTACTCCAGGGCCTGGAGGTGCTGAACACAGGCAGAAAACATGGCGGATAGTTTGTTGGTGACCAAGACCTTCACACTCAGTTACCTGCCCTGGAACATGTGGAAAGACATGTGACTAAATCCATGATGGTTTTATGATAAGATATTGACAAAAGATGAGCAAAGGTGTTGTGAAAAACACATTTTGGTACTTAAATACTTCTGAAATCCATTCCTGAACATATCCCAAAACAACCTCAGACTTTTGGAAATTTTTTGCCCATATTATTTATATTGAGGACTGTAAGGGACAGCTAACCAGAAACATGGGAATCTTCTAAGGGCAGTAATATTATTTATAATGGAATTTTCCCATGCTGCCAAATAGACCACATGCTGTGGCAACAGAAAAACAACTTAGAAACAAAAGGGCAGTAATCTGCATTATGATGTTCATCTCTAAACATTCCCTGAAGGCGTTTTATAAATCCATTTGCAGGAAATGAATCCATACAAGATATGGGATTAGGAGGGTGAAAACAGCATAAGCTACTATTTATGTACACTGACCTTAGAAACTATATCAGATTGGCTGTCAGTCTCTGTGGAATAACTTGAACAGCCCCTGACATTGCGGATTTATTCCTTTGCTTGTGTCATTTTGTTCCTGGAGATAGCTGAGGAATTAATGCTGTTTGCTGACACTTGCAGAAATGTGGCTATCACCTCAGAAAAATCAAGAAAATATGATAAGGAGTTGAATTAATTAAAAAAGAAAAGCTAAAGGGAATTACGAATTTCACTGAGAAGTATTGCTTGCTATGATGTAACACACGTGGGAGATATAGGGTACTACAATTAGCACTTGGGATGTGATGTAGCACAGGATTTGCATCACCAATCAAGCAGCTCTCAGGTTTGGACTGTGCCAGGACTGACAGCACAGGTCTGGCACCTTTCTTCCTTGCTGCGTTTGCTCTTTGCTGTGGTATTGGTGGAAAGGAAAGAGCAGGACATGGAAGTGTATTTCTCATGTTGTATCTGGTACAGGATGAAGTATGTGTTGCTTCTTTCTAGTCAGAGACAGACAATCCTTTTCATGTTCTCTCATTCACTCATAATGTGTTACAGTGACACTCTTCAAATAACTTTGAAATTACTTTCACACCACTTCTACAGGCAGGCAAGATTATTGCTATATAAAATGTGAACAAATGTGTTTGAAATCATTCAGTTATCTAGTACACCAAATACAATGAACAACATAGAAGCATTTGTTATGTGTTAATTTTGAACAAAAATAAACACTGAATAGTACCAAACATTTATAATTAATAATTTTATTTTGATTTTAACATGCTAATAATGGTAATAATTATAAGTTAATATGTTACTAATTATGTGTTATTTTATTCCCTGCATGTAGCTTCATCTTATAGAGTTGACAGAACAAATTCTCTTGATTCCTTGCTTGGAGAAGCCTTGACTGTTGGTGAAGACTTGTTAGCATTGACATAGATTATTATAGCATTTTCACTTTGTTTCTTTTTCAGTACTGTCAGTCCATGCCTCCAGACTTTCATAAAATGATTTTACTTCTTAAAAACACAAAAGGTGTCTGAAGACTGAACATTTCTAATGTCTGTTTCTACCCTTTGAACAATTTTCATGCTGTTTTTCACAAACTCTGTCTGACTGCATTTTTTAGGCTTTTAACTGGAAGTTTTATCCTAGCTCTGTATCATCTTAATGGTTTATGATCCCATAGTTCAGTGAACTTGAGCATTGTCTTGACTTTACTTCCAAGCCTTGAATCCTGATCTGAGGCTGTCTCCTCTGCTCTGACTCTTCTAATTGCCTTTTTGTCTGATCCCCATTATACTCTACTTGGGAACTCCACAAGCCTACCAAGAAAGAGGGTATCTCTAACACTGGAGACATGGCTTTCTTATTGTTTCACAAAGGATGTTGAGCTGGGTTCACATGCTCAAAGACTTCTTAGCAGGGTCTGTAGCTACTAACATACATAGACTGTAGTCATGAATGTTACTTTGGGGGAAAAATATTAGAAACAGAAGAAGAGAGAGCAAGTTGAAAAAAAAGCAGAAAGGCTTTCCTCAGGTCCATCCAGGAGAAAAAGTGATGAGGGTCCCTTGTCAAACACTCTCTCCAGATGCCCTCTCCAGGGCATCAGGATCCCTTCTCCCCCCAGAAAGGTTTCCTGGAGTGGCTTGCTCCACCAGTTCCATGTCCTTCCTGTGTCGGTGGTACTGGACCTGGATGTGAGGCTCCAGGTGGAGTCTCACAGGGCAGAGTAGAGGGAGAGAATCACCTCCTTTGTCCCACTGGCCACACTGCTTTGAATGCAGCCCAGGATTTACTTGGTTTTCTGGGCTACAAGCTCACACTGCCAGTTTATGGTGAGTTTTTCATGGGTTCACCACCAGCCCCAAGTCTTTCTCCACAGGACTGCTCTCAACCACTTCTCCACCCAGCCTGTAGGTGTGCCTGGGATTGCCATGAACCAGGTGTAGGACCTTGCACTTTGCTTTGTTGAACTTCATGAGGTTTGAATAAACCCACCTCTAAAGTCAGTCAAGGTGCCTCTGAATGGCATTCTTTTCTCCCTTAATGTAAATCAAACACTGTAACCAAGGATAGGAGACGGGGGGAAAGAAGGTGGGATTCTCATGCCAACAGCAAAAAGAAGAATCTATAATGATACTGAGTGGAGCAAGTGCCATGAGAATAACAACATGAGAGCAGTAGTATTAGAGCAAAAAAGGAAAACGACAGCTCTGGAGAATCTGGAAAATGCTGCTTTTTTAGCCTGAGTGAGAGGGTACAGAGCTGGCAGGGAAAGGCAGGCTGCAGAATTATGACTGCAGCACCCACAGCAATGTAAAAGATATCTTGGGCGCTGAGCAAAATTATGAAGTCCAAGAGTTTCCCTAATTTTTTCTCTTCTTATATGAAAAAAAAAAAAATCAAGTTCCATTCTTTATAGGATTATTATATAGTTCAAATCTTTTGAACACACCTTGATAACTTTCCTGTTCTTCCTCGCTTAACTGCAGAGTGTTAAACAAACCTCTAGCCTCTTATGGGAAATATTAAAGAAGAGTTTTTGAAGTGTGAGGAAAAGATGGGTTGTTTTCCATTCTTGATGTGCTCTGAAAAGTTAATTAAGAGATAAATGAAGAATATGGCTGTGAAAGTAGAAAAGCTTGTGCTATGAGCATCAACTAAGTCTAGCAGATCTCATTCACACCAGAATGATGGATTTTCTAATAAGCCAAGTCAGGAGGTAGCCTACTCTTATTTTTGCTATCTTTCTTTGAATATTCTGGCTGGGGCCCCAGAGAGGAACTACCTTTTATATAAATGAAGTCTGAGTAATCTTAGACATCTCAGGACAAATCTGTGTATGTGCTCTGCACAGCTTCTTGATCTCCAAGGAGGAAAAGAAAAACTATAATTTCTAATTTGGCTGTTAGGGCTGACTTCATGCCCAAACTCCGTTTTTGTAAGGAAGGGTCTTTCCCCTTCAAACCTTGCCACTCTCAATTTGGTAGCTTTGAAAAGGCCTTTAGGTCTATCTCCTCTCTTCATTGCCCGTGCTTCCTTGGTGGACATGGCAGAAATTCCTTTCTGTGTGTCCTGTACTGTCACAAATGGATTTTGATATAAGTTCAGCTCCTGTCTTTGCCCAGGCCTATGGCAGCAGGCAGGAGGTGTATTGAAGTGACCAGCACCTCAAAAATTCACTCTATTCACAAGTTCTTTAATGATAGCTGATTTAGTCTATTATGAAATGAATTATTTATTAATAGACAGGAAAACTAACAGACAAGACTTAAAACAAATTATCACTACACAGGGATAAACAAAAGAAATACTACTAGTAGATTGACATACAGTGCACGATATTGGTACCTTTTCATTTTTAGCTAGCAGAGAAATAGTATAAACCTAGGATTCAATGTATCTCACCATCCAAAGGCGGGTGGGGCACACATCAGATCCTTTCACTCAATCTCCTGGAGAAGTAACCGCGAAGCTGCGTCCAGACTTCGGGGAGAAGTCTCTGCCATTTTCGGGATGTAGAGGCTTCTACCTCAATCATAACTCGTGTATCTTTTATAGACATAAAATCGTAACTCTTAAAGTCAGAAGTATCTCTTATCTCTCTCCCCCATCGGCTCGCCAGACTAAGCTGTTGATTGTAAATCACCTCTTGGCGCCAGAGATAACTGCTGGTGGGCTCCTCCACCCCTGGTTATCTCTTTATGCACCAGCTATTGTGACACACAGAGCCGGGGGGGCAGGGGGTAGTTGTCCTGCCACATGTACCCAGTCATTACAATCTCTGGCCATTTGGAGGCTGGGCTGTTGCCTCCATCAGGAAAGAGGGCAGTTTACAGATCTTTGTTGATATCTCAAGGAGATAATGGAAATAAACCAGTGCATATGACATATGTGGCAGTGTCCAAAAATCTCCAAGAAAGTTTTGAGGATTACGGTAACTCCAGGGTACCAAGAGTTTCTTCTCAGGAATGAGAGGGTCAATCAGAATCTTGAGTCCAGACAGAGAGGCATACATTGGTCATGATTGCCCCTTGCAGGTGGTGGATCTGGCAATACCAGCAGGCTTTGTGTCACACACTTCTTCCACTGAATTATAGCCACCAAATGTTAGAACAGGTGATGCAAAATCATCCAGTTCTCTTCAATTCCCTCCAGGTAAAGTTGCCTCTGTTCCCACCATTATCAGGAGGCGAGGAAAGAGGTGAGCTATTTACGTGTTCTCTGTTATTCAGTATAGCTGCAAGACAGTGGGAAAGCAAGAGAAGTGTTGCTAACAGAGCAACAGATCCTAACAGATGAAAGCAGACACTTCCATTCTATATATACAGAAACATACACGGCAGGCATTTATGTTAGAGGAAGCTTTGGGACTACCGACCTGCAAAGCGACACACACGTGTTTCCTAATTTGCTACAGGCAAAATCAGTCAGGTAATCTTCAACCAAAGATTTAAACTGTCTAAGACAATCAGTCTGAGTCTGCTTGAGAAGAATTATGGCGCTGTTCCACTGTCAGCTTGGGCAATGGTTTCTGACAAGGGGTAGTCAGCATCTACAGAGATGGATGGGGAAAAGAAAAGCATTCCTGTAATCTAAAAATGCTTGTACAATTCTGCCTTTGGGAGAGAGTGTCACTTCCAGGTTGACCATCAGAACTTCCCTTGTAGCTGTGTTTGGCTGTAGCAGGGGAGGGAAGTTGATGTTAGTTGGAAAATGAACATGACTATGTGCAGATTTCATGGCATGGATATTAGTGTGTGTCTTGGCTTGCTTGCAGTCAGTTCCCTAATAGATCTAGGACACTAAAGGGATTCACTAAGGAAGCTTCTAGCATTATTAAAAACTCCTGAGATAAAGTGCATAGTCCTGAGGACAACACCAGGCCTTATTATGCTCCATGGGCCCAACCTGGGACCACCCACCCAGGATCCTGGGTCCCACTTCAGCTCAACCATCCCAGCTCCAGCAAAGCTGCAGGAGTGTCTGGGCTGAGCCCTGCCTCCCTGCTCACTCTGGCCAGACTGGGAGCCCAGCTTGTTGCCTCCCAGAAGTGTCAGAGGCTGTTGGTGTCCCTGTTACTGGTCCCAGCTCTACCCAGAACACTCATCCCTGATGTCCTCACAGCACTCAGCTCCCCAGTTCCAAGGGAGAAACTGGTCACTGCTGATCTTGGATATTACATTTCTTCTATAAAATAACCCTATCTGCCAACACCAGCTAATAGGTCTGAAGGATCTTTTCCAAGCCAATGGTGTGTGTGCAGTGTGCTGTTTATAATGAACCCTGTGCTGCCATCATACTTGCTCTGCCATCCTGGGTACAAGTCTCACACTTTTAGCTTTTCCATGGCACTGCTTTCCAGAGTCTCATTCCCCACTCTGTACATGCATCCAAGGTATTCCCACCACAGCTGCAGAATCTGGCACTTTTCCTTGTTGAACTTCATATGGTTGGTGATTGCTCAGGCCTTTAATTTGTCAAAGTCTGTCTGCAGGACCTCCCAGCCTTCGAGGGAGACAACAGCTCCTCCCAAAACTATTGTATATGAACTTGTATAAATATCTCCTGCTATTTGTAAAATACTGTCCTAATCCAGCTGCCAATTACAGAATAGGCATCCTTCAGACTGTTTGTGCTAACAAGGAATGCAGTACCTCCTTCAAGGTCCTGACAACATGGATTGGCCATCAAGGTAATACAAGACAACTCGCATAAGAACACCCTTAGGAATTTCAGTCCCATGCTGTATTTGTACAAGCTCTCTTTCTGTAATAAACACACTTTTTATTTCCTTGTTTAGACACCAGCAGAGAGATGTGGTTTTGCATTTCAGTAAGTGTGTGTAATTCCATTAACAGTAAGAGAGATTGGAATGTGCAGCAAAGAGGCTATATCCTCAGGCATTCATCTCTCATCTCTGCTGGAGAGTTGTTCTGTGTTTATCTAGGAGTACAAAAATATCATTCTGTTTTTTCTGTGTAAATTCTATATAAACTGAAAACTAACAAGTGCTTTTTTTTTTTTCCTGAAATTTTTTAATGATATTTTTCTCTGTTTACTAATTGTGGAATATCAGCAGGTCATAGATTACTGTGGATTACCTCCAAATCCCAAAGGCATTTATTAGATATGAGAAAAAAACCCCAGACAATGTGGTTATGACAGAAAGGATATTTTGTCTCATTGACAGATGTAAGATTTGATGGCAAATCATCTAGATCTCACTTTACTTGGGTGTGCTTAAAAGTGCTGTAAGAATTCCTAGAACTTTGAAGAGAAGAAATCCCTGTTAAGAAAGGAAAAAAATTATTTTATCTCTGTGTGTTTCCGCCAAATATTGAAACTTGCAAGCCAGCCTAAAGGTAGGCTTGTAACCAAATATAGGCACTGATGTTTGGATCTGCTTTTCAAAGGCAAGTTCTATATACACAGGTTTGAAGTCTGTGGCTTTTAAGTAAAGGTACCTTTTTCTCTTATGATGTTGGAGAGAGTTACAAAAGTGGGATTTTAAAAATTGGCCACAATCTGTATTTTCACATCTATAATCCGTGAATGAAATGTTTCAGAAAATGTTCCTGGGTAACTCTTTATTCAACAGAGAGAGAGATTAGAGAAAATGAAAAGCTGAAATGGGGCTGCAGTTAAGTAGGACTGGCAATTCGTCACTGGTGCGGGACTAGGAGAGCAGAGAGAATGACACTGAGGCTGAAACACTGAAGAATGTCTTGAGAGTGAAATTAGCAGCAGTGTATTTGATGGAAATGAATTTTCTTCCTTTATTCAATGTTTTTGTGTCAGAAATTGGAAAATGCAATGACCCAATTATTTCTTTATTGTATTGGCATGACTTCAAGTGACTGCCATTTCACACAGATTGAAGATTATAGTTGCTAACTATGTTGCTGTAGAAATTGCAGAAGCTTTTTCACTTCCATCTGAAAGTATAATGCTCAGTGAAAATAGTCACTCTGTGCTAGGAACTGCAGTTCAGAAGTTTGTCCCACAGGTTTTCCATTACACTAAAGCAGTGAGAGCCAGGGAATACAGAGAGAAGGAAGAGTTAGAAGAAAATTATTTCCCAGTCTGATTCTTGTCAGTCAAACACTGGAAGACCTTGTTCAAATCACTGTGCTCTTTGTGCATGTTCAAAAGGAAATAACTCTCCCTTCATTTGTCGGTGAAGTGCCTTATAGTTCACAATGTTTTAATTGGAAAGAATGACCTTCATGCTATCCAGAGATTCAGCGACGGTGTGTATGAACAACAAAAGGTCAAATGCTGAAGCAAGGCTTGTGTCATCACCTCACTCTGTTTTTTGTTATGTGCTAGGAACTTTACAGGCTAGGAGACTTCCTAAAGTACTGATCCAGCTGTGAAATAAAATGCAATAATTTGTCATTTTATCGAACTACCCATGCATTGTTAAAAGGCTGTTGGGGGTGGTAGAATTAATTTCTACATTCATTGGCTACAGAGATCTGAATTCCTCTGTACTTCTGCTATAAAAGAATTCACATATGAGTTTAATGAATGTTTGGTTTTAGTGTTATTCATTATGATTTACTGTGTTGTTATAGTTTATTGTAGACACTTCATTTGAAAGGAGTTGAAAAATTTGTGCCTGGAAGAGATGGCATTTTTAATTTTGCAGGTGATTAAAAGTATAGGCCAAATTCTGTCCCTAGATTTCACTTAATTCCTCTGAGACAGAGTCTGGCTTTGGTTTAGAATAGACTTGTGCAAGTCTGCAAAGAAAGCTCATTTGCACAGTGTTGAAAGGATGATGTTCTACAAGGTATATAAAGCACTTCAGCTTGTCTTTAACTGCAAACAAACTCATGTAGGTTCAAGCTAATTACTTTTTGGCACTGAGGGACCTGAAGTCCTAGTTGCTTGTTCTGAGCTGTCACTTATAAATTAACTGTCAAAAGACCCCAAACATGAGTGAGTTCCATGGCTTATTACTTCAGCCAAAGGCAGTGTAAAAGCTTTATATACAAATTTATAAAATACATGGATTTTGTCACTTGAACCCTTGGTAAGACCATTATTTGTCTTAAGTTCACTTTACCCACTTACATTTTTAAAAGTTTGGTGCTGAGGTACCAAAGCCTAGGCAACTAGTGAAAAAACTCTTTAGGAGCACATCTTACAAAAGTTAGAAATAACTTAGCTGAGACAATATAACAAGTCCTGGTTAGAGAAGCAGGTCTCCCACTGACATGAGAATACTTAGGATTGGACCTTTTGGGAATACATTTGAGTTCTTAGGCACTTCCACTACTTTCCCCATACATTTCTGAACTGCGTTTTCTATGTTAGGAAGTGCCTGACTGTAAAACCAGAATAGACCCAGATCATATTTTACTTGAATTGTCACATGAAATTGTATATGTTGCATTCTACAACACCATAAATTAAAATAATTAAATTTTGTAGTCATTTTTTTGTTTCTTTCATTGATTTCAACCCAAATGTTAATCTCTGAATCTATACGTAGACTAAAGAAGAAAGTTTCAAAACCAAGTGACTGTTATTGATTTCAGAAGTCAGATCATAGTTAGTCAATTTGAAGATATTGGCTGTGTACTTTGGAAGATTTCTCATATGATAACTCTTTGAAACCTGACCATGTTTCATTGCAAATGGTGTTATTGATCTGTGTATGGAAAAAACCTTTCTTCAGCCAATTTTCATTTCATACAGTCCTCCTCTGCTTTGCTTTGCTTTGGTTTTAAAATGTGTCTTTAGGGATTTTCTGAACTGGTTAGCAACCAGGAAAATATTCCTGTGTCTTCTCATATATACAACTCCATAACTGTCTTGCTACCCGCTATTATTTGGAATGCAGCCAAAAGAATTATTAGTGGCAATTGTTCAGTGATGATTAATGTCTCAACCTTCAGAAATGGTGGGAGAGAGCCAGTAATCGTTAGAGTTATAGAAGGCATTTCATGAGGCTATGCATGCAGCCTTACAGAAAAGTATTTACTCTTCTCTCTCCTGCTTTAGATCCATATCTGCTTTTCTTTTATCTGCAAGCAGAAAATTGAAAGCTCTTTTGCTATTTTACTCTGTTTTTTGAGGGCTTCACTACTTGATCTGGTGCCAGAATCTGTGCAACTACTGGTCAAATTTGTCTATTAAAGATAAACATATTTTTTTCAGAAAACTCAAATCACACATGAATGGGGCTTTTTCCTGCATACTTCCCTTTCTCCCTCATTCAGATTCTGTTTGCGACTGGCAGCAGATACTACAACACTCTGATTTGTCAAAATTTCAGCACCTTTGTGTGTACACATTTGTGCCTCTAATCTCTGCTTTGTATTCTAATTTTTTTTTGTTCATTTCCTCTGTTTCCTTTTTCTCAGTATGAGATTATTTTATTTATCAGTCAGTGAATATGTTGTTTGTGATACTGCAGTTTAGTCTATGAATGGTAGAACACTGTAGAAAAGGAGGATGCTCACAAGAATTCCCATCCCTCCCCAAATCAAATAATGTTCCCTTGGATTTCACTTACCTTAGTATGGACCAGATATAAACAATTCAAGTTGGTGGTGTTGAGAAAGGGGAATAAGCAAGGTGAAAATCCATCTGAAAGGATTCCATCTGATCTCCATCTTGCTCCATCTGAACAAGGTGCTTCAGAAATTTTTAAGGTGCATAAATTTCTATGTCATTGTTGTCAGATTTCTTATGAAGGACCTAATTTCTTATGAAGGACCTGATTTGCTTCCATGACAGAACACCAGCTAAAGCTTACGGAAATACGTTATTTCTGCAGTCTGCATGCCCAAATCTAATGCTACAAAGTTCCTCTGTAGCTGTAACTAGTGATGGCTGTGACGACTTAGGTTTTAACTTTTGTATTTCTCAAATCCTGTACTGCCTAGTGTGCAAATCTGAAGTTTCATGTGGCCTCTTAGATGCTGTTCTCTCATGCTGGTTAGACTTAACAAACCCTCTCTAGGTTTGCTCTTCAAGGACACCAGGCCCCAAAAGGTGTAACCTAAAGCCTCTAAAGCGGGGGCAAACTTGGGGTAATTACATCATTAACTGAGGTTATAATTGGAGAATTAACCCTGATATGTAAATGGACCAAACTTATAAAATATGAAGAACCCATAACCCAGGGTCCATCTTGGGTGTAGCCTTTTGACTGCCCAGAGTGTACCTTTGAAGCCCCTTCAAATAAATACCTACCTTTATTTCCTTATTCCTGTCTAGTCTCTGCTTTTAGGTGGCCACCTCAAGGCATCAGCTGAAGCAAATTTTGTATTGATCACATTATAGTTATCAAAAAAAAAAAAGGAAATGATGTATTGAATGGGCATATTTTACTTGTAAGACTTTAATGTGTGTGCAATCCATGTATAATGTTACACAGTTGATCGGGAATTTGCAGTAGACCTGGAGAGCTGAGTATCACTGCATACCCTTCCTCAATGCTGCTGATGAGCAAAGCACAGAGTCCCACACAGAAAAAAAAAAAGTTAATTCTTTACAGCAGGTAAACAAATGTTCCTTGGAGCATTCATTTGGTCCCTCCCTGCGGAAAGGTGAACTTCCCTGATGAAACATGCTGAGAGCACTCGTTGTCTCTCTCAGGGTATCTTCATTTTGATTAAGTCTGGATGCCATTTCTTCAACTAATCTTCACCATCTGTGGGTTTAATGCATAAATTTAAACTCCTTTTGCAGTCAGTAGAGGCAAAGAGGCCCTGAAGAAGGCAGCTCATCCCTCCTTTGGACAGTGGTTTGAAAGTGTGGTGTCGTGGTCAGCCGAAGTCTATAGGAGATGTGATGTAGTTGAAATGAGGGGCCCCAAGCTCCCTCCTGTCCCCAGCCTAGCATCTGTGCTGCCTTCCATGTGATGGGTCTAGACAACCTTCCATAGCTAGGATGAACATCAGTTTGGATTCTCCTATCTCTTTCCTGTAACTATAGGAGATGCTAATTCCTAGTGGATATAAGATGGGTGAGATGAATCTTCCCCTTCGACTGGGAAAGTAAGAATAACCTGTTGTGGACATACTGCAATACTTGGCTTAATTTTTGTACAGAAAAGCATCCAAACTACAGTCTGTCAGAAACAGTTAATGGCAATGGAGGTTTTGTGGGAAGCCTATGACTAGCTGCTATGCATTTCCTGGGAATTTATCCAGTATTTGTTTCCAAACATTCATAGGATCTTCTGGAAGTAAATAGAAATATTTATTCTTTTACGTGAACTTTTTGTCCCTCTTTTCCTCTTAATCTTTTCATTCACTTATCATTCTTTGCTTTCATAATTTCTTGCAAATACTTTGAAAGACTTTGAATAACAGTGCTGTCTTCAGTTAAGACCATCTAGGTAACCTGAGAACCCAGAAACTGAATCATCATTTTGTTATACCTTTTTTTTTTTTTTCAAGGGAGAATTGATGAAGCTAGTGGCAAGATCTAGTTTGCCTAACTTAAAGATCAAGTTGGTTCTTAAAATTTAGGGAAGTAGTGGCCAGTGCATCTCAGGTTTCCAAATAATCAAATGACAACTTACTTAGGTGGATGGTACTCTCCTCTCTAATAATTTGAAGGCATCTTGCCCTCTCTACTACTTATACAGGTGAGACAGGCATTAGTTTTAGGATGGCAGGAAGGAATTAATCATACCAAAAGAACACCTACGTTAGTAGTGCTAAAATCCTTTACTATCCAAGGTAAGACATACATTGAGACTGCAATTCTTAGTTTCATTTAGACATCTAAAATGGGTCAGATGAGAAGCACCCTGCATTTCTTAATTTTTTTTCATGAAAAAGGGAGTCTCAAGTGATTAGTACAGGTGCAAACATCTATATTGTGAAGCTAAACCTTCCAAGACTAAGTTTGCTCTCACCTTAGTTATTGAAAATTTATATCCATGTCAGATGCCAAATTTAGGAGAATAGTTGCCCCTGCCCATCTGGGACTTTCGCCAAATTACATCTATATGTTTTCTCTGAGGCCTGCAAATGGAGGAACTTTGGCAGTAGCCTTTCTCTTGGTTTTTATAATTACAGGATTTGTCTTTGCTAAGTAGGCTGATTTCAACAGCTATTATAACCAATTATAAGACAGATACGTGTGTAAGGATACCTGAAGTTAGGTGGGTTGAATCCCATCTAGACTGGTCATGCAAGACTGCTTCCACAGAAAAACAGGCTGAAATGGGTCAGGAATTTAAAATAATTGCTATCTCTACATTAGACTAAATGAACACTTAAAAACAATGCTGGAGTTAACTCTACAGCAGCACAAAGTACATTTACTGTGTGAGGGGAATACACATTTGAAAATTTCAATTAGATTTTGTTGAGGGTTACCAAGGGTTCAGTGTGAATTGGAGTCTTAATATTGCAACTGGGCTTTCCTCTTAACTTCATCTGCACGGGATTAGGTCAATAGTGAAAGGATGTTATCAATTAGATTGTACAGTAAGTGACTCTTTGACTTAATTACCTGCAGCATTATCCTAGTTGTAAGAGATGCATTAGCAGTACATACTGGTTTGCAAAACAGAAAGTTCAGTTTCTCCAAAATCACATTGAAGCTGAGGTTAAAATACCTTTGCTACACTTTTCCATGGCTCAGCAGACTCAGTAACAAAAATAAACTTATCTCTCACTTTGCCAGTTTGAGTGATGCCTAATAATCAATAATGTCAAGTTACCTCTTGGCACAGAAACAGAACAGGCTGTATTTGTTCTGTTCCTGAAAAGGCATGATCAAATGTACCTATGGCTAACAAAAAACTTTATAATTAAAAACACAGGTTTTCTTTTGTCCAGGAAATCCATTCATTTCTCAATTCCTTCCTGAGAATAGAGCAGCAGTTCAAACAAAAGTAGATCCATGATATTTTTGCATTGCTTTTCTTTGTCTTTAGTCTGGTCTGGTGACAAGTTCACTTGAAGGTTAAGGAAGTCTAATCACATTAGCTGTAAGTGTTAACAGTAAGAAGTTATTGGATGCAATGATTCTTCTGGTGATAAATCTGACTAAAGAAGTTCCTACCTCCTCTCAAACCCATCAACACATGCCTGTCCTCTGGAGGCAAGCTAATCCCCTCTTCTGAATTGTGCTCAGATAGCTCAGATAAATGTATATCTATGCTCTAAATTGGAAGAAGAAAGTGATCCAGATTCTGGAAAATTGTTTAAAACTGTGTTTGGGGTTTTTTTGTTAGTATTTTTTAAAAAATCTTCTCTAGCTCTACGTTTAGTCACATAAAAAATGAAGATGTTCAGACAAATACCAGGCAATTAAAGTTCACACACATTCAATGAAATAAAAAACAGGATAAAAAGCAAACCCATAGAAGCTTGATATACTTCTGCTTTTTATAGTTAGGTCAGCCTTGACTTCCATTCATTCAGTTTTTAAAGACAGCATCAATGATTTTTCCTAACATAAAAAGCTTTCATTTTTCCATTTCCTCATTATAGGTATGGAGGATGTTGTGAGCTACATCTTTTCAATGCCTCAGTGTTTTCCTGTTTGATGCTGAGATTCAGATGATCTTTCGACAGCAGCTTGCAGAGAATTTGCTGGGATTAGCAACCCAGCATAGATCAGGCATTTTTATTGGTTAATAAAAGAACAGAAGTGTGTGGTCTTTTAGAAACAGTTTTATTTGTGCTGCTGGACGTGCAACACAGTGGTGAGGGTCTGATGTGGTGTGACCGCAGCTGGCAGCTCAGCCACGCACGGCCACTCACTCACCCCCGTGGTGGGATGGGGGAGAGAATCAGAAATCACAGAGAAACTGAGACAGCTCATGGACTGAGATAAAGGCAGGTCACAAGGTGAAGAAAAGCCGTGTACACAAGCAAAGCAAAGAAAAGGATTCATTCACCACTTACCATGGGCAGGCAGGTGTTCAGCCATCCCCAGGTAAACTGGGCTCCGTTACCCACAATGGTGACTTGGGAAGAAAACACCAGCACTCCAAACATCCCCCCTTCCTTTTTCTTCCCCCAGATTTATATGCTGAGTATGATGCCATATGGTGTGGGATATCCCGGTGGTCAGTTGGAGTCAGCTGTCTTGGCTGTGTCCCTTCCCACCTCCTTGTGCACCCTCAGCCTGATCAATGGTGTGGTGAGAGGCATAAAAAGCCTTGACTTTGTGAAAGCACTGCTAAGCAAGAGCTAAAACATCCTTGAATTATCAACACTGTTTGCAGCACAAATCCAAAACTGTCCCATGCCAGCTACTGTGAAGAAAATTAACTCGATTCCAGCCAAAACTAGCACAGGATCACATACAACTTGCTGGCATTTGATTGCGAGGATTTTCTCAATGCATGTCCATCTTTGATCAAAGGTTCCCACTGGTTAAATTCTCTGACTAGACAGCTGTACTTGACCATAAAATCTGCTATAAAGAATGTACTTTGTACTTCATACTGCGTAATTTTCAGGTTCAGGGTTCCTCAACAACTTCAAAGCAACTTCAGTAGTAGCAAACCTCTGCTTACTTTCCATCCAGTTTCTCTCTTAGTAAGGATGTTGTGGTGGGTGGTGCAGTCCATTGAACTCAGACAGAAAAGCAGGACACATGCAGCAGATTTCCTGCACGGGTGTTTGCTTTATCTACCAGCTGGACTGTCCCTATCTTTGCCATTCTTGAGACAAGTTTTCAGTCAGTTTCTGCTATGGACAAAATGTCAGAATGTATTTCTTTTAGATTAGGTGTTTGATTACGAAAATCTTGTGTAAGGGGAAGAACCATTTAGTTCCTGAGGATGGTGGTGTGCTGTTTTGGGGTATTTTCCTTTTCCTAGAGTGAATAGAAGTTCCTAAGTTAAATTTATTTGAATTATACATCAAGGATACAGAAACAATCTGTTCAGATCTGCAGCCACTGTAAACCACAATGGCTCAGAGGCTTCATGGCCACAAGACTTGTCTCAACCAAAATCAACCTGTATACAAGCATTTTGCATTCTAATCAGTATGATCAGTGTTCCTCCCCACCAGTTGGTAGTGCAAAATATCTACTTTGTGGCAAAAAGCCATTAAGTACTTACGAACAGTAGTTCTTATGCTCTATGACTCCCATACTTACTCTCTGTAAATTTTCTGTGGTTGGTAGGTTGATTTGTCCAAGTGCTACATTTGGCAAAATTTTTTAAAGCAATCTCAGGTTGAAGTGACTGGAAGTTTTACTTAATTGAAGACTACATTCTCTGACTTACTGTTCTGCCTCAAAAATGATGAATAGCCACCATGCTTAATCACGGCCTCGATCAGCTCTAGAAGGCGATGGCTCAGACACTGCCAGCTCGACCTGTCTGTGGGATGGCTCTTTGACAGAGAATTGGGTGGAATCAATTTGGTATGTAATGGGCCACAGATCATTTCTTTTCCTGATCTTCAAAAAACAGTCAAATGCAATGAAGATTTACAGTAAGATTTATACAAGTTACGTCGATGCATCCCTACAGTCTTCATTTCAAAGCTTTCATAGTTTTGTCAGTCAGTTTGATTCAACATCATAACAAAAGTAAGTCTAATTTTCTTGGCTTTCAACATACCATTATTTTCAGCAAATCAAGCTTGCAGTAACAAGAATCACAGTCATAGACAAGCAGTGCACAGTAGCAGATGAATCTCCCAGGGTAAGCAGTCATCTTTCACAAAAGGTGCATTGATTTATCTTCATTAAGGCATAGAAATCAACCACAACACATCACACTTGACCATTTACTTGTCTAGCTTCCAATTTACATCTCTGGGTCCTTCCATCAATTAAGAGAGAGGTGTTAACCCCATTTGTTAAAGTTACCGAAGACTTAATTTTGACCTTGTTTTTTAGTTACTGAAAATTTTCAAATGCTTCTAGTTCTAGAAACCCCCTTTAAGAACCCAGTGGATCATTGCTAAGGGCTTATGCAAGTGTTCCTCTACAGAATCAGGTAGGTAAAAGTACAAATGAGTCAAATATTTCTTTTCTGCCCTAAGGGGGTGGAGTGAAAGAGACAGACAAAACTGATGAGGCATTTTTGAGTTCAGTGTGATTTTAAAAAAGCCCAAGTTTTAAGAGGCTGTGTATGAAATTATATGAGATGAGTGAAAAGGCTTGAGGCTGTGAGTGGAATTTGGCAGGGAAACAGCATTTGCTGAAAAGAAGCAACTGTGCTTGTTTTGTGGGGAATTGGTTTCATTTGACCAAGCTATAAGCCTTGTCAAATTATGAGCTGTAGCTGTATAATATGCAGCTTTTAAAAAGTGCGCAGCACACATATGCATGGCAAACTTACTACATAATGAAAAATCTAGTCAGGTAAACTGCTGCAATTCAGAGAAGGCTTCTTGAAAAAGGTACCTAGCAAGCCTTGTCAGGCACTAAATGACTGCTTGAGCAAGAAAGGGTTCCTGCTGACTTAGTAGGAGACATTTAGCTGCACTTATACCTCCCGGGGATATATTGCTTCCTGGCTATTGTCAGGGCCAAGCCAATGGATGAAACAGGATTTTGGTTTCAATTCTGTGTGGCAATTCCTATATTTCTAAGAATGTAAATTTACCTAAAACTGAAAAGCTAATATCGCAACCTGGGATCCCCTAGGCAAAGCTCATTGCATTAGAAAATGGAAATCACATTTAGTGTGTCTGGTTTCATCAGCGACTGTGCCGTGCCACAAGGAAGCCACTGGGCCAAGACCCCTGTTAATTTTTGTATCCGTCAGTAGGAATGCACATTTTCCTTTGCAGGCCAAATTCCCAGCTGAAGGTTCAAGGATGGCTTTTTCTGCATCTGTGTTCTGAGTCAGTGGGAGAAGCTGTCCATACAGCTGCTCCATTTTGCTGCTGCCTGGCACTGTGCCTCGGCTTCCTCATCAACTGTGTAATGATTTTAGTGTCATTTCTCAAATCTCAGCAGAAACAACAGACTGGGCTAAATAAACTTTTGTTTAAAAAAGACAACAGACAATGTCCAATGAAAGAAACACAGCTCTGTAGGAGTTTTCTGTAGTAATAAGGGTCTTGTTATCAAGGGTATTTGAGAGGTCAGGTCCAATTGAAATTGTATCTTAATATCTCAAGTTCCCATTAATTTCATCTGAGGAGAAAAAGAAAAAGCTTTGTATTAATTATTTTGTGGCCACTTAGCTACTTTTGGTCTCGATTCTTACTTAAAATAACTCCTTAAGTGCAGTCTACTTCATATTACTTATTCTTCCTCTTTAATATCCCTTGCTTGCCATCAATTCACATGCAAATCAATTCCATCCAAAACATCTGTTGAAAGTACCTGCTCCTTAGAGCACTAATCTCAATATTTACTTAGTTATGCACTCATACTAAACATCCCCAGCTAACACCAAAGACAATTAATTTGCTGATTCATGGACTCTTTTACTTAAGTGTCAGCTAGGAGCAATAAAAGTTAAGGTGGAATATGCCTTTGAAAAGGCAATCTGGTTTACACGAGAACTTTGAGCTGAATGGCGATTGATGTTTGGTTCAATACTGGTGCAGGCTTCCCCTCTGGGGAGCTGCTGAGTTTCTTGCTGAGAGAAACCCATTTAGGAAGGCTGCCCCAGGAAGAACCACGGGCCCCCTCATCCACATTACAAGAGGGGAATACCTGAACCCAAATGCCTACCACACAAAAAAATCCAACGAACAGCACAGGAGAGCTGGTCCTGGCTGGAAGGTAGCTGTTTGGGTAAGAACAGCCTCAAGGGCTCCTACTGTATTTAGAAAGCTGGTCATTTATAAAAGGAAAACTTTGAAGAAATAGTCATTTGAGCTCCTGTGTGTTTCAGCTCTTAAAAGCAAGCAGGGCACAATGCCATATTTCCCTCTCCCTGGGACTTGTTTCAGGAGGCTGACTCCCAAAGAGCTGTCAGCCAGCTGTGCTCCTTAGCAGTGATGCTGAAGCATTGACTCAGGAAAGGAGGTAGGAGGCATTTAAATCACTGTCTCAGGCTGCCAAGATCAAAGCAGAAGTTGCACATTTTTAAAAGTGTAATGTGGCAGAACATCTAATAGCTGTAGTGTGGCAGCGCAGCCAGTGCTAGGAGTGCAACACATGAGTGGCCTTTGCCTAGGACACGGCTGGTGGCACCAGCAGGAGCTGCCTACCCCAGTGGGAGAGTGAAGGGGGAGAGACCCAGAGCCTCCTTCTAGAGGGCTGCAGCAGGAAAATGAGATTGACACTGTTCTGGGAAAAATAAGTCAAAGAATGGGAAGAGAAACATCCCCCGATCACTCTAAGGACCTGGAGAAGGAGCAGACATCTCTAGGTTTTGACTTTTCACAGTGACATTAGCTCTTTAAGGATCTGTGCCCAGAAGCTCTCAGTCACCAGAGGGCAAAAAAAGAGACTTGGTATGGTGCCCACTCTTAACTCCATTGTTACAAAATTCAACTGATTGAAATTGCTGCCGACGCAGGGAAGAAAACGGTAATTAGGCAGCCATACCACTACTCTTGTTTAATTTGTATTACCAAAGCAGCTAGAAACAGGAGGCATTACTGTGTCACTGTGTGTTACACAAATACAGAACAAAGAGATGGTCCCTTTCCTCAAAACCTGCAATTTTAATATCCACAGACAAGAGACCTTAAAGAGACAGCAAAAATATTGAGATGCATGAGAGGTAGCAGGCCAAGCATTTCCCCAGGACCTGCTTGTGGTGAGGGAAGGAGGAGGAAGAGGGGACTGCAGAGAAGGAAGACACATATGACCTCTGGCTCTCACAGCAGAGCTGCTGAAATGTTATGTGGACTAAGTGAGATGGCAAAGCCACGGGTTCAGGGAGAAAACCTTCGTGGTGATGTGCTGGCCGTACATCAACAGCACAAGGTGACATTTGTCATTTCTGTGGCACTGGCTGAGACAAAGGATTTTGTTGCCGGGAGGAAGTCAGAAAAACAGCCAGCATATGCACAAGTGCATCCCAGGCAGTCTGTGTCATCTCTGAGGAGCAGAAAGCTGTGTTACAGGTAAGGACAATGTACTGTTTGTGGGGCTGGACAGTCAATTGTAGCCAGAAGTGTTTGCTTAAAAAAAAAAAAAGACAAAAATTCCAAACCCAGACAATTCCCTCACTGCCATAGGATTCAGACCTTGTCAAAGATGTCAGTCTGACAGTCCTGGAGCCTGAAGTCCTCTTATTATCCACAGAGCAGGTGCAGCACTGGGAGCAGAAGGACAGGTTTTTCAGTGCTGATCTGACAAGCCTGCCTTTAGCAGTAAGATGCCACTTTTCTGTGACAGATAAATTGTTGATCTGATGGAGTCTGCAATTTGTGGTGGTAGGAGCAGTGGAGTTCGGAGACTGATTGCACTCTTATTGAGAGCTCAGTTGAGGCAAACCACCTGCTTTGGATCTCTTGAGTGAGAAGTCCGTCAGAAGTAATGCCTTACAGTCCAAACACATTACAGTGTAATTTAAACCAGGACCTCAAAGACAAAAAATTAGGGCCCCACTTGAATACTACATTTGCTCACCAAAGTTCTTTATGTTGGCTTTCAGACCCTTGAACCATTCAATACCTTAAAGATTCCTCTCTTGGACCTCTTCCTGACCTGCCTAGTAACTTCTAGGGGTGTGAAGATTTTAGGGGAAACTATTGAGAAGGGCATGAGGCAATTTTGATGTAGAATTAGCAGAGCCACCTCACAAGGATGCTGCACCCAATCGTATGTTCTTCCACCTGGAAGTGTTTTTCATTGCTTGCATATGGTAAAATGCACACATGCACCATGGTCTGCCTCTCTGAGTCTCCCATGTCAGACAGCTCCAAGAATACCTGACAAGGGCCTCTTCTTTCTGACTTAGGTATGAGGATTCCTGGTCTCAGTGTCATTTCCTACAACTCCAATCTCTCTTCCTAGTCTATCTCCGTGGATGGAGCAGAGTTTATAGGTTGTTAAACCACAGGTTTATTCTAAACTAAGGATTAGTTTAATCAAAACTGTAGCACATTTGGGCAACTTGGAAAGCACTGGTAAATCAAAAAATCCTTATGCCTTAAGAAATGTGTGATAGGTAGGTACATAAAGTTGTTCTCAACTTTTATTTACGTCTTGAACAATTTTACATCTTCCCCTCAGCCTTTAAATACTTATTGGCAGAGTCCACTGTTAGCCACGGTTTAGCCTGGGATTTTAGTTTGTTGTCTTCTTTTTCAATATCAGGCAAACCAGCTTGTAAACCCCCTGCACTCACTTAACAGTTGTAATTACACTGGCAGTACTCAGGAGTTCCACTAGTTTTACCAAGTCTCTGAAGCATTATCAGTATTTTTCAGGATATCTGTATACCTTTTTGACTCGCCTTTTGATATTCTGAACTGCCACTGCAAATGTCACCACTTTCCAGTATCAGCCCAAAATGAAACGATAGTTTCAGGAAGGTCCTCCCCTGCTTCCTTTTCAGATATAGATTATCTCTCTTTGTGCAACATAAAATGTGAACTTTATCAAATACCTCCCCCCCAACCTTTTTGATGTAAATAGCAGCATTCTCCATCAGCATCAAATAGGCTGGATTCCTTTTCTTGTCTGATTTAAAATACGGAATAGGTATATAGGACGAATGTTTTTATTCCTTGCTTTCCATTTTTGCCATTTGCATCTGTGTTATTTGAAAGGATGCTTGTTTCCTTCTGAGTATGTTTTGAGGGTTTTTAGTGCCTCTATCAGTATCGACTGCTTTCCTTATCCATGTTTGTGACATTTCCTTTAATCCACTCTTTAGGCATCCAATCTTTAGGCATTGATTTTTTAAAATATTTTTATTAAATATCAGTGCTTAACCCTTTTTTCAAAACAATGGGTTTCTTGCCCAGAAGATTTCTGCAAACTTTAATTTTAGAGCACTATTGAACCATATTTAAAACTATGAGCTGTGACAACAGTTGTTTTAATAGAAAACGTGTTTTCAAAGACATATCTTTATACAGCCTCTATGGGAGTCCTGTCTGTTTGTACAATACATATGCAATCAGATCTTTATCACTGCTACCTAGGCAACAGTTAATTTTTGGGTCATCTTGTACTAGTGATTGGCTCATAGAATACTGCATCCCCTGGAAACAGGCACTTATTGTTTTGTGTAAGAAAAAACCTCTCTGCTCTAAACAGAAGCTCTTTACTGTCAAATGTAAGCAATCACTGTAAAGTAATTTAAAAATATGGAATGCCTTTAAGCAGTGGTGCTTCAATTTTGATAACATGGACTATTCAATTACCTGAACAAGTTACTTATCCAAGTAACTTGGATAACTTCTGAAGTTGTCAGAAGCAAAAGATCAGCCCCCCAGCATGGGAAGACAGATCAGTTCAGAATCGCTTGTTTTGTGAGGGAATCAGTCCATTTGATCCACGTACACCCTAGGGGAAACACATGGGTTCAGGAGTTCTGTTGTTTCTGGACTGGCAGCTTCAAGGCATGCACTCTTCCTGCCTCCTGTGTAAAAGTGAAGCATTACCAGGTGTGACTAGGAGATGAGCTCAAGACTCTGGACTTTGTGGAAAATCAGTCTTATCCTGCCTGGCTGTTCTGTTGTTAAGGAGGAACAAAATGAGCAAGCCTGATGGCTTCTTACTCTACACACCTCTGACATTACAGCTTGGAGACTCCTATTAGCAGGCTCCTAATAGCAGGCTCCAGCTGCTATTCCCTGTTTTGTTCTCTGCTGGATGAGCTGACACCACCTAACAGCTCATATCATCACTGAGACCATGTCAAACCCTTGCAGGAACATTCATGTTGTCCAGGGTGGCAGAGTCACATTCTGATGTTCTGCATCCAATGACTGGAAAATCTGCCTCCATCTGTCCCTTTGGTCAGAAAGGAGGCATTAGATCAGATTATATTTCCGTTTATTTATCTTTAAGAGAGGAAGGTGTCACTTTACATATTAATGGAAGGAAATTGTATATCCATTTCAGTATTAAATAGAGGAAACCTGCCCAGAGAAATTGAATACACCCCATGCCTGGCAGTGTTCAAGGCCAGATTGGAGGGGGCTTTGAACAACCTGGTCTAATGGAAGGTGTCCTTGCCCACGGCAGGGGAGTTGGATCTGGATGATCTTTGAGGTCCTTTCCAACCCAAAACCATTCTGTGACTCCATGATTCTATGAAACAGAACATATTTATAATAACTTCCCAACCTTACAGTAAGTTTTTATATTTGAAACACTTGGGTAAGATAACCACTCAGCTTTTTAAGTGGTTGCCATAAGAGGAAAGAGAAACATTTACATGCAGTGAAAGGGAACTAAAGCAAGTCTTGTGAGGTACTGTTCTGCATTATCTCAGGCACTTCAGTGTCAGTGGGGAATCGGGCATGGCAGGCATCCAAATGCTCAGCTTTTTACTACTGGTGATGTTCCCTTTAATGCTTTTGTCTTTGAGGCAAATTCATCAGATGTAAAACCTGAAGACATATTATACTCTTCTGATCAGCCCTCATTATTGTTGTTCCATATCTGTTTTAATACAGCTGACCCCAAATGTTCAGAATTCACAAATCACACTCCTGTAAGTGATCTTGAGTTAGAAGCCAGAAATTTTAAAGGAAAAAAACCTCATAAATAATAAAAAGCTTTTTTATTTCTTTATCTTTAATGAGCTATAATTCTGGATGTGTCATTATCATAAGGATTCTTTTGTGAAATTAAAGTTTTGATACTTCTCCTTGCCTTTTCCCTTCCCTTCCCTTCCCTTCCCTTCCCTTCCCTTCCCTTCCCTTCCCNCCTTTCCCATCCTTTCCCCTTTTCCCTTTTCCCTTGTGTACAGGGCTCTCAGGCTGCTCTTTAGTTGCCTTTTTGAACATGTTTTTTGAGGAATGATGCACATTTTCCTTCTTTCTGATTAAGAGAAGCCCTGAGTAAGGAAGATGTCCTGCTCCACTTTATCTGTCTTAGCTTTTTGTACACTGAGCAGAAAGACTGTGAGCATTTCTCATGTCTGGCTTCAGCTCTTCAAAGGAGGGAGGATATTTTTTTGTGTAAGGCAGGGAAAATCTGTGAGAATTTTCTGAACTCCTGTGAACCACGGCTTGAAAAATACGATTAAATCTGTTTTTTTAGTATTTTTTTTTAATGAACCAAAAAAACCCCTTGGCTATTTAACATGACCTTTAAAAAAGTTATTTTATTTTTTTTTTTTTGAGGGCTGACCATGGAGGTTAAATTCAATAAATTGACCTGTCTGCCTGTGCTTCTGTGTCTTCTTATGAAATGCGTGTCAAGCCTCTCTTACAGGCCTTGGAGAATTCTGCGGGAATTGCCTTGGATAAACACAGAGCTATAAAGTCATTTTAGGTCAGTCAATCTCCAGTCTGTTTCAGAAAGAGCAGTCTTCCATAAGCTTGAGTTGTGCCTGCCCACCCTGTGTCCCTATCTGGCATATTGATAAGCACCCCAGCCCCTCACGGGATGTGGACATCGGAAATTGGTCAGGTGACGTGTGCGTGTGTCTCGGCTTTGGAGACAAAATTTTAGGAGGAAACGCTCCGGAATGAGCGCCTCCGCCAAAGGGAAAGGACCTCCCCCTTTCCTCCGCCAATGAGAGAAATTGGTAACAGCAAATGAAAGTGGAAAAAAAACCAGAACTGTTTATTAACACAGAACAAAACAGGGCAGAAGGGAAAAAAATCAAAATACAACGAATGCCTGGAGAAGGAAAACCCACACGGGCTGGCAACTGGTCCCCCAAGTCTCCGGGAAAGGGCAGGGGAAGGGGAAGTCCGCAGAGCAGCCTGGAGCAGGGCAGACGGAAAAAGAAGACAAAGCCCTGCTGACCCTCGGTGCCGATGCCCGCCTGGCAGCAGGCGAAGCTCGGAGCGCTGCGCGCCCTCGCTCAGCGGCCCGGCCCGCCCGGGCTCGCAGCAGCCGGGCCGCCCCGCGGGCTCCCGGCCCGGGGAGAAGGGAGGGAAGGCGGGGAGGCGGCGGGAGGAAAGGGAGAAAAGCAACAGAACCTTTTTTCCAGGTAGCAGGAGCAAATAAAAGCAGCAAGGAGCGGTGCGGCGCCCCCGGGGCGCTCCCCCCGAGCACGGCCGAGAGCCCTGGGGCCAGAGCCGCTGCACAGAGCCCCTGGACCGACCGCACCCGGTCCCTCCGAGAGATACCAGGTCCTGGGGCATCAGGCAGATGGGAAAGGAATAAAGAACCCTCATAACAGCACCCCAGGACAGGGTGGCTGAGAAACCCCTCTTCACACGCCACGTAAGGAGCTCTCTGTGAAGTTATTCTAAAGCCAGACATACCGTGTATCCCTGATGCCCTGAAGCATCTGAGACACCTGAGCTGGACTGACAGAGCTGATGTGATTCTCATACTTTGAGGTGGTGGTGTGGAGGTAGTTGGGATGCCCTAGGGCATCTCCCATGAAACCAGAGAACAGAACATGGAAAAATGAATCGATTTCTGATGTATTGTCCAGATTTCCATGGAGTTTATTTGGAATTAAGATACGCAGCTCACACCTTGAACTGTCTAAAGGTGTGAACAGAATCCTCTTTTGGTTGTTACAAGGTGCAAACATGTGCAATTTAAATCTCACACAGGTATTTCATCCAGTGGTATTTGTACTACAAGATGTTGCATCTGTACAAACAAAAATGGGACATTCTCCTTTGTGTAAGAAAAAATAAAAGGCAATGATTGCATAAACAATGGTTGGGGATTTTTTTGGCTCAGTTTCCAGATTATTAATTTTTGTCTTTGTATGTCAGTGTTTTCTTCTAGTTCAGTGATGTATTTTGAAATCTGTATTGCTCACTTTCTAAATTCTCAAACGAATTATTAGAGAAGCACATCAAATTATGGGTTTTCAATGGCAAGATGGATATCTGCCTCTTTGCATATGCATTTTATGTAAAAATATGAGCATGCTTCTAATTTGCTCGCTACAGTGTGACCTTTGTATTATGGTTTTGCTACGAGAGTTTCAAAAATTGTTTCAGACCAGTGGATCATGTCTGAAGGAACAAAACAGCAAATATATTGTTGCTTTTTATTAAGGCTAATGCATGCTAATAAATGCTAATGCCATTTTCTAAAGTACCAAATAGTGATATTAGACTCCAGTGTACGAATCTGTGGATTAGTCTCAGGTAGTTGAGAGTGGAAAGACCAAAAAGCTCAAAGATCACAGTTAAAAAGGGAGAATGGAAAACTCAGGGAAGAAAACATAGTCAGATGGTTTTTGTTGATGTGTGTCTCTGTTCAGATCTTCCCTGTTTTTCCCTAGGGCTCACATATCTGTAAGTCTTGTGCTCCTGCCAGCCCCACGGGATCACATCCAACACCTGCTGGTGTCTGAAACAGTGGTAGATGCTTGGTGTGGGCAATCACACCAAAGGCGAAGGCTGGAGGTTTTGTTGTTTGCTGAGATTCTTAGGACATATTTGGCCTGGCTGTGCTGCTTTTACCCATCAGACAGGTCTGGTGTCCTCTCTGTGCTGTCTGAACATCCCCTCCTGATATTTGAAGGACTGCTCTGCTCCAGAGAGTCCTGCATTTAGGTAAGTTTGAGTCTTCCCAGTACCACTGAAAGAAGCTATGTTGCCCCCAGTGTATCTCTGAAGGTCACTATATTTCACGAGGGAAATCATGATCCTAGTCTAGTCTTCCCAGCACACAGACAGGGAGGTTTTACTCTGCTTTGTAATGATAAAACAGAAATTTGCCCTGACTAAACTGGAATCCCAGAAGTTAAGTACACCTGTGAAAAAAGCAAAAGAGAAGGGATTTTCTCACAGCATGAAGTCAGTCAGCAATGAAAAAAAGACTGCAAAGGATAGAGAAAAATTAATGCCAAGGATTGAGTTGTTATAGATCCTTGGTAATTGAGGGGCTAGCAGTGATTTCTACCATCTCTTAGGTGAACAACAGAATTGTGAGGGTTTTATATGTTCTATTCTTCCGGCTGAGCCAGACAACTGGTTATCACAAGAACTGTTATTTATTTTGCCCCAGGGTAGAAGGGAATGATGCATGAATATAATTCTTCCTCTCTGCTGTAATTCTGAGACCTGCCCCAGCAGGCTGTGGCAACAGCTGCCCACCCACAAACACAGAGCCATGTGATAAGGCTATTGTGAAAAAGATTAGTTAATTGAATTAATTGCACAATTACACGGACTCTCAGGAATAATCACAGGGAAACAGAAATCTCCTAACAGGCAAGAACTATTTTTTTAAATTGTCACTTCAAGAGTGACAGAGAAGAGAAGATAGATTTCCACTGCAGAATTTTTAAAAAATTTTCTACTCAGAGATCAACTTCCCTAGAGAGTTGAAGTCTTAGAGGAACCTGGGTGAGTCTGAGCCCTGCTCATGCTATGCAGCCAGAAAATGCAAGCTTTTGCTGTGCATGGATGGTACTGTGGCTGCAGAAAGCTCCTGTGCTGCAGCCAACACTGCAAAAGCTGGAAGTGAGAATCATCCAACATTGAAAGAAGGAGCCATCACTATGTCTCCCTTTATTATTTGTAAAATATTTGGAAGAAGGCAGTTGCTGTAAGCATTTTCCAGCCCTTTCTTAACCTTGTTACTTCTGTCCACCTTTTAACCGAAGTACAGTAACAGCACAATTGAGAAAAGACAGGATGTTTTTGGTTCCTTAAAATCAGAGGCTTGCTGTGCCTGGCTACTATTGCTACCCATTAGACAGAGGGAAAGCTGATGGTTTTGCTTGTCTGGTGCACCGAAAAATGCCTCATCCAAGAAATTAGAGAAAGAAAATAATGACTGAACATACAAAATAGCCAGCAAGATGACAGCTAGATGATGACAATAATATGTAATCTTGAGAATGAATTTTGTTCATTAAGTCTGCAGGGATCCCACACTCAGTTTCTGTAAAACAAGGTCTTTAAAAATGGAGAGAAAGGACCTAATATTCTCCTTTGTGTAAGTTGTAAGTGATGAAGCAACCACTTTCAAACATTAACTATGGCTCTGCAACATGACTTGGGTCTGTGACTGACAAGGACCCAAAAACATGAGCTCCTTAAAAAAAATGATTTTCATTGAAGAGTTCTGGAATAAAACCATGAGAATAAGAGAAGTTGCATCTCTCTTTAAATAATACAGAGAAGCAGTTGTATTTTTTGTTTTGCTGTTATTTAACTGCATTATGTGTGCTACCCACTTTTTAAAATCCTCTTGAGAAGCTCTTTTTTCTTTTCATTGTGTTTCCATTTCCGAAGTAAAACTCTGGACCTACTGAAATCTACAGAAGTCTTGTCTTGTCTGTTGGCCAGGAGTCATATCTGGTTCACCTCAGCAGCCCAAACAAAAAGCCATGCTTTTTTATATATCCAAGCTAATTTTTTAATCAGATAACCCTTCTTTGCTCCTTTGCTGTATTGCTGAGGAAATGTGTTCACATTCTTCCATCTTCACTGATATAGGTGCCCTGGCAGTAGGTGCAAGAAGATGCTCGAGGAGTGCAATAACTTTGCCAACAGATATAATTAGCTCTATTATTGACATTATTGGCAACTGTATAATGAGGGTTTATGTATTTTTTGGAGTATGATGGAGCTAAATAACCATGTTTGCAGGCAGAGAAAAATAACTTGATCAATCCACACATTCACTTTCTTTTTCATATTGAAATCACTTTTTCAGATTTGTCAGTAAATAATAGAAACACATTGAGGAATTCAGTCATTCATTAGGTTGGAGTGGCATAATTTTATTCATATGAGGTGTCTTCGCACAAATAACAACAGTGAGTCAAGAAAATCAGTTATATCTTTAATTTATACTTGCAGTAGTTAGATGTTTTTTGCAAATGTGTGCAAAAAGGAAAGCCAAGCTTCAAAGAAAATGGGTAACTATATTTAATGCACAAAGACCTGTTAGTAAATAGGCTGGGGGAAGGACAAACAAGTTAAATGTTATGGGCAGAAATCAGTCGAGCTTGTGTAAACTCATAAATTAAACCTTTCAGAGTCTGGTGGGGCAGTCTGCATGGGAGCTGTGGCCTCTGCTGTTACTGACTGAGACCAGGCTTTTCTAATTAACATGGCTCTCCAGGGACCACTGAATTGATGATGGGTTTTGTGCAGGTACCTGATCACCATTGCAAATAGAAGCCCACAAATTCAGATTGCAGGTGCTTCGCTCTGTGCTGCTGAGTTGTATTTTCTCCGTGCATGCAAAACATGGAGTCCTACAAAACTGTTGCCCAGGCACTGCTCTGAGAATTCAGTCCACAGAACTCAGCTTCTTTTTCATTCTTGTCATTCAGCCTTACTGAGACTGAGTGTGACCTTCCATGTATTTGATTTTATTTAAGCGATAAATTGCCTGCTCCATGAGAGTGTATTTTCTCATGATTTCCAATAGTATTTAAATACACCAGAGGTTTTTGCTTTGTCTACTTCTGGTCGGAGGTTGTTACATATTGACACTTTTACCTCAACAGAGGAGAGGAATGCTTTATTGAAACTGATAGTTTCTACTACATGACCTTTCAAAAAACATTTTGCATTTTACCTAAGATTCCCAAGAAATTGAAAGGCTACTATTCATGTTACATTTCTGTTCCATTTAATTTCCTCACTCCTCTTCTATCTTGAAACAATTAGAAACAGGGCTTTGTTCTAGTTCTGAAGAAGACACCAATTTTTATTGGAATACAAACAGGACCTTCTCAGAAACAACCTTACACAATGTAGATACTGGCAATGAGCACTGGCTAAATAATCTGGGCTGCCTCTCCACTAGGAAAATTAGAAGTGTCAGAATTTTGGGCTATGCCAGACCACACAGAGGGGATCAGTTTCAACTGCATGGGCTGGCTTCAGGCTCCACGTTCTCCCAAGCCAACTGGCAAATACTCTCATTCCTCTCAATTACTTGTTGTTAACAAATATGAAATACCTCTTGGGATAAAGTCACAGGTCAGGCACCTCAGCCAAGAAAGATGTTCAGGAAAGGAAAAGGGTGTTGGAAGTAAAAGGTGTAAAGCTGGAAATAGTTTTGTCTTTGCTACGGTAAGGTGAAGTCAGAGATACAAGTACGGAGATGCCCTGCAGCTGCCAGATGAAAGCCCAGGGGAGAGAGCTGGAGAAGGGCTATAGAGAGGATCTGGGATTTCAGCTGCGACAGAAGCCACATGGGAAAATAAAAATAATAGAAAAAAAAAGATGATGTCAAAAAGCTTGGACATGCAAGGATTTGGTGGCAATGCTGAGATTCTGGGAGGAGTCCCACTGAATATTAACCCTTGGTGAGACGTGGGGGTCCTCAGCAGCCAACTCACACTTTTTGATGCAAATTTGCCAACATAATTCAAAATGCGTGGTGTTTGCTTCCACAATGGCATTACCCCCATTTTCTGAGGAAAGGAACATGTGGGGTAAAGGTAAAGAACAGTGACACAAGGGTTAACATCCCTGGGAACTTAATTTTAATGTTTCTTTCTCAGAAGCCCATTTCTGGTGCCATGCTGGGATGCTAACAGATGAAGCATGTCTGGCTCCATGTCCCTTAATATTTCAACCTTTTATCTTCTGGTCCAGTGAGGAAGTGGTGCAGAACTGAAATGCCATCCATACTGTGACAATTCAATTGTTGTTTTGTATTTTAAAAATGTCCTGTTGTTCACAGAAATATGACACCAACAAAAACCCAATAGGAACTAGATGGAATTATTTACTAGCCTAAAACACCAGCTTCTTCTTCTGCAGCAAATCCATGTTTCTTTTGTAAATACCTGCTAGTGATGGGGCCAGTTGGATTAAAATAATTAGGGAGTTAAATTATCAAGCCAGGAAAAATGCTCATTAAAAGCAGGGCAAGGCCAAAAGGAAACATCCAAAAATGTTGTCTTTGTTCCTTAACTTTTTGTTGTTTCTTAGACCACAAAGTGAGGTTTGACACTAAATGACATACATTAATCCCAACAGCTTGTGTACTTAGGTTTGTAAAGTGTATAAATTATATATTTTTCTCTTTTTTCACAATTTTGGACTTTTACATTTCCATCTTGGCATTTCAAATATGTTTGCTGCAAGTTGAAATGATGATGACAAAACACTTCAGAACTGCTTCCAGTTATATCGACCTTGAATTATAAATCCTTTTCTGGCAGGATAGGCTGGCTGTTGTTGCACATCAACCAAGGCTGGTTGACCAAAAGCTTCTAAACATGAAGGTGAGCAATAGTGGGTGACAAATTACAAGCATGTGCATGTACAAGGCTGAACCCACATTTGAATATATTTCAAGAAGCACGTGGTTTGATGTCCCGAGGGATTGGGTACATCACGTGTGTTCATTTGATACTGTGAACAAGTAATGATGGGACTTTACAAAACCCTCAGAACAAAACAGGAAGAGGTATTTGAAATGAGCTCTTAATTTACAAGAATAATTCTGTATCCTTTCCTACGCTATATAACACACAGTTGTATATCAGCTCTGTGAGAAAGGAAAATTGCTTTTATATAAAATAACTGATTTTGAAATTGAAGAGCAAGCAAGAACACTGTATGTTTTAAAATAAATTTGCAATGTAAGTGCTCTTATCAATAAAAGAGGACTGTTATTTTTTCAATAGGCTTTTATTTCTAGAGTTGCTAAAACCTTTACTACTACATTGCAGTAAGAGAAAGCCAAGTGATTATTGACGTATGCTCTAATTAATCATTTTCCTCTTCCAGAACTATGTCAGCACCATCATTACTCCTATTTTAACAGCAGAAGATTCAATTCAAAACTGCTGCTTAGTATAAAATGGACGGGGGTGTAGAAAACCAGACAAAATCAAGCAGACAAGCAGAAGTAAAATGATGAATGATTTCTTCAAAAAACACCATTGATTTAATAATTTGGGGTTGAGTATGGTGCATTTTGGAAAGGCCAATTAGCTGGTGGTTAGGAGGAGATAACTGTGTGTGGAGTGCCCTTGCTGAGTGTGTAAAGACAGCGGTATCTAAAGGTTAGAAATGGATGCAGGAGAACCTGCTTGGAAACAATTCAGGGCTGAACATGCATGAGGTCAAGTGTGAAAACTGTTTCCTGCTTATTCTGTTTTTTATCTCCAAGCAGAGAAGAAATCAATAATCCCATATAGTGCACACTTCTGAATAAGAACTAGCCACCTCTTTCTGAGTAGTCCATTCACATGAGCTCCGTGCATTGCCAATAATAAAAAAGAAAGAAAGGACCTTTTTTCTCCATTGCCATAAATTAGGAACAGTATTTTACCTCTTCCCCTCTGTGCTGCTTTAGACACGGGTTAGCTCACGGCCACTGCAGACCTGAGAGGGACACAAAAGGTAACCTACAGCCATTGGGATATAAAATGAAAATACATCACACAAACTGCTTTGACTTAAGCAGACTCTGCAGGCAAAGCTGAAACATCCCAGAATGGACAGAGTACTTACCCTAATTCATGGAGCAGCATTTTACCATTCTCTTATCTTCCTTTTCTTCTGTCTCTTTTTAAACATAGGTGATTGCCTGCAGGAGCCAAGGCAGGAACTCATAGACCCCATTCCACGAGTCAGCTCCTTTCAGTGCAGATGATTTTCTTTTCTCCATTAGCAAACATTGATTTTCCTAGTTTTGTTTCTTTGGACCTATACTCTGGAAGGCTCCGCCTGCTTCCATTGTGCTGCTGCAGATCATCAGTAACAGCAAGAAAAACTCTGACAATAGTACAGGCTACTTACCTGCTGGTTTTGAGCCAGCAGAGAAAGCACAAAAGCACAAAAGGATGCAGAATAAAGATGGTCTGGTGGTTAATCCCTTCTTAAAACCTTCCTCTATTGTGATGCCAGCAGCAAAACTTGACAGTGGTCAGGCTGCAGCTGAGCAGAGACCTCTGCCTAACTCTGTGGCTGGAAGCATCATTTCAGCTTGTGGTTGCTTGTGCTTCTCTGTCTGATTTACCTATCACTTGTAAAATGTTTTAGGTAGGGACCATCTCTTCAACTGCTGTGTCACAGGGAAATGGCACACTGTGCTGTTTAAACCCAATCTAGATAAAATAGGCGTATTTACTAATTATTGACATGTAAGGTAACGAGAAACCACTGAAACGTACACTCAAGACAAATGCAACAGGAAAACCACAGCACTAGATGTTGAAAAAACCTTAATGAATGCCCAGAGACTTCTGAAGATCCTTCTGTAACAAACCCCAGGATGTTTTAATCCCGTGCCATCTCACAGTCCCCTTGGCAGTCCTGCAGTGCAACGTGTGGGTGTCTCAGCCTCACAGGCAGCCCTGCTGCTCCCCCCAGCCTGCTGAACCACAGCCAGGAGCCCTGGCACTTCCAGAGAGCCATCTCTGCTCTTCACCTTAACCCGTGTTCCTTACTTCAGACATCGGGGTGTGATTGCCATGGCTGTGTCCTCGTGCCCTGCAGTAACAAGGCTTAACAAGTGTGTTATTTTGCCGTGTGCTTTGCAGCCCCCACTGAGCCATCCAGAGGCACTGGTCTGCTTGTGTTGAAACGTGGGCTTGGCAACAGAGTGGGTGAAAATCCTGGTTTGGTCTTTTGTTTTGCAGGCAGAGCATAAGCTGCTTGAACTTTTTATTTTTAATTGAAGTATTTCAGGATTTAGCTACCACTGCTACAACAAAAGGCTTTTGCAGAACCATCCTATTTCTAAGGCTTAGAAATATATGTTTAATTTCCATCCTAAATTTATTCATGGCCACTTTTTACCCACCAGTGCTTGCACAGGCAATGTTCATTAGTCTGAATAACAGCTATTTCACAGGCTGCAGCACTGGAGGCCTGGTAGGAAGCTCCAACAGCCAGGCAGACTTGTGGGCATCCTAAATCCATTTTTCAAGGAATTCTTCAAGGCTGGAGAACAGCTTGGTGTGAGAGCTGCATGGAAGCCAGACTCTCAGCTGGGGGGGAATGCTAGCAACAGTAGGAAAGATTTCTGGATGAAAACCAATAAATGCATTGTTACACAGGATTTTACATGCAGTGGGACACAGTTTGCTTCACTTGAGAGTAGAAGCCAAATTTTCCATGGCCATTATCAATCTCCCACACCTGATGCAAGATGACTTCTAAGGGAAGACAGAAACTCTTCAGAAGAAAGTTAAATCTTCATCTAGAGATTTAGCTACACTTATGTAGATTTTATTAAACAAAAGGAAGAACAGATTATTGCTTTAGTTTGCGTGCAAGAATGCTTAGCTCAGCATGGAACAGTTTGCCAGTGTCCATGTGTTGTCCTAGGGGAGCCTCTTTGACAGCTCATGTGATGAGTGAAGAAGTAATTTGTGGCTTTGTGTCTGTGAACTGGTTGTGCTCATTTATAGTCCTATTGGGAGGCAGCAGCCTCTAGCTCAGAACACAACCTGCTCCTCATTGCTGTGTCCTCTCCTTCTGACCAGGGGCACTTGAGAAGCTTTCAGCTTCAAGAATCTCCAGATGATCAACAAAACTCCCATGGAGGCAGGGCACCAGCTCTCTCTTCCCAGGATAGTCATCGGTTCTGAGCTGAGGAAAAAATATCTTTCATGTGTGGCTAAATCAAATAATCAAAGGCTTCCCGGGAACAGTGTTGATGCTAATAGCAGCAACAAGCTCTGGTTTGATTGCCCCAGGCTAGGGATATTACCTTGCCTAGGTATCTCCAAAATTTAGTGTAAGGTGGCAAATTAAGTCACAATTTATTATTGCCACTCCTAAATGAGTCCTGGAACTGCTACTGCTCCTTCCAAACTGACATAAGCCTAGAGGTGCCTTCACAGACATGCCCTATCCATACTGGATTGCCTTCCAGTTTTTAAGTGTCCTGGATTTCTGCATATAGCATCCAGTTTTGAGTGTTTGCCTAACAAGCAACATTTTCTTACCTGAGGCTAGTGAATCACCTCGCTCTACCTGAGAAGGAGAAAATTTTACAGAAAGAGTGATAAAATATTGGAATGGTCTGCCCGGGGAGGTGGTGGAATCACCATCCCTGGATGTGTTTAAAAGGAGATTGGATGTGGCACTCAGTGCCATGGTTTAGTTTAGTTGAGGGTTGAGACATGGGTTGGACTCGATGATCTTGAAGGTCTCTTCCAACCTGGTGATTCTGTGATTCTGTGATTCTGTGTAATAGCTTCCATAATTTTCATATCATCAGCTTTTCAAACCACGTCAAGAAGTTAATTTGAGTATTTATATATATATATATTTTGCTATATTTATATGAAGTGTAAACATCAATTGTTAGCTTTGGTTTTAAAATATTGCCTTCTCAGAGTTCACTGATGATTTTCAGATAGCTAGGAGCATGTTATGCCTCTGGCAGACATCCTCGGAAATTTATGAGTGCAACAAACCTCCAGTTCTTCAGGGGTCTTTGAATACACTTACATGTCAGCATAATGAGAACAAGCAGCAAGCTGCTGTTGGTAGTCAGGGACCTTGTAAGACTGCCCTGGGATAGAAAGTTCTGGAAGTTAATAACCTTTATACTCTTAAGTTCTGCTTTTAAAATGTAGATGAAAATAATTGTATGTGGATGTGCATCCAGATCAAAAACAATGAACTGGAAATAGATTTATGTGGGCCATTTCTCACCTTGAGCAGGGTAAGTCAGCTGGACGATCAGTAGTTTTAATGCATATGGAAAAATTAGGAGATATTCCTGCTGAAGTCTGACTCCTAAGATTTCAGGTTTGTACAGCAGATCGTGTAGTGCCGGGACTGTATCTTTGAGGAATGGACCACTTGAGCGGGAAGTCTAGCTAGAAATAGGACAGAATTTATGCATAGATGCAAGGCATCATTTTTTTCTGGAGTTCAGAAGCTGATTAAACTGTCATGTTTCAGGTTGCCACATATCACTGATGAACTTCTTTCAAGGTGATGCGTGTTGTTTATGCATATTTCTCATGTCAGATGGGACCCATGCTGAACTCATACAATATTGTTATACTTCCTGTGATGATGGGGATTGGAACTAGATGATCTTTAACGTCCCTTTCCAACCCAAACCATTCTATGACTCTATGAGGGTCTGCCCTTGGTCTGTTGCTCAAAGGAGAAGGCCACGTGGTGTTTGGCTGCTGTTGAGAGGGTCGATGTCCAAGCTGAGCTTTGAACATGGGGCTGTGCCAAAGATCCCAGGTATTTCTGTGTGTGGGAAGACACAGAAGTATGGAGAGCCCCATTGGCAGAGGTTTGTGGAGTAGGGAGCACCTGGGTAAGTGTCCCACTCAGCACTGGCATTGTCTGGTAAGTAGACACCCCCACCCAGCTGAGCTGTGTCATGTTTTGCCTCATAAACTGCAGACTGCCAAAGGACAATCCTCAGCTATTACACAGCCACAGATACCTCCAGACTTCTCTGAGTGAAAACTTTTCCATAGCTTTCCATAGCCACTTTCTATAGCCCAGGGATGAGTGCTGAGATGTCTTCCAGTGCTTCGAAAGAAGCCAATTTTGGTAAAACACACTTTTAGTTGAAAGTAAGCACAGTGAGCCTTCTGTTGAAGAGAACAGGAGCGAGGCAGCAGTGGGGCTGTGAGCGTTACCTAACATTTTGCCAGGGCAGGAGCAGTTCTGCTCAGGGATTTGGGGAGGCAGTATCACAAAGCCCAGTTCCTGGAGAGGCTGCTGAGGGGGCTGCTGAGAGGCAGCTGAAGACGCCTTAGAGCCTGCACACACGAGCAGGGCATGGGTGTCGCCGGGGACCTTGGTTATGGCACATGGGATCTGCAGCACTGCCTTGTGCCAGGGGCTTTAGCAGGTGTTTCCCCAGTGCCTGGATGCCTGACAGCTGTGTGCCATGGGCTGGACACATCTCTAAAACAGCATTTTTTTAAATGCTCCATTCCTGCTGGTGTCAAGGCCCTCCGTGTCCACAGTGGTGTGGCCCCAGGCTTTTCTCCACAGGACTTCAAAGATTCTGGGCCTCAATGTCTTTTGGGGAAAGATTTCCTCTTTCTATGCATTTTAGAGCATCAAGGAGACCGGAGCTTAGCAGAAACTGTCAAATAAAAAGCATTGCTTTCGTGTGGCTCCCAGATAAATATATAAAAAAGTACCATTCTTGGCAAGGAGAGCTTTCTCCAAAAACAAGGAGATGCTAAAATAATTACTATTTGGAGCCTGAAAGGCTTGACTTTGCAAAATCAGAGTAACTTAAAATTAAATCTACTTTAAAGTTTGCTTTAACTGGATTTTTTCATCACTTATCTCAGCAAAAGAACAATGGTCAGGGCTTTCATATTTAGTGGCTCATATTGCATTTATGTTTACAAGTCCTGCAGTGCCCCTCATCAGCAGGAAACAGCAGTGTAAAATAAAAAAGAAACCAAAATCTGCTTCTATGCTGCACTGTTCTTTTGTCTGTTGTTACTAACAGAAATTCACAGGAGAAGAGTAGCAATTAAAAAATTGCTGGAGTCACTTCAGGTCAATTTTTATTATTTGTGACACTAGGAATGAAATGCTATTTACAGATCAATGTAGCAAAGGTTTACTGCTCCCTCCAGAGAAGCCACAGCCATATTTTCACTGAGATCACACACTTTGCTGCTTCAGGGAGACACCACACCCAAGAGCATGCGATCAATGACAGGTTGCCTCAGGAGAGCACACTAAAGCCAGAGGAAGAATTCAACCAACTGCATGTGCCTAGATAAGCCATGGGACACATCAGGTATGAAGATATTTGGGAAGGATAAGCAAGGATCCATTTGTGTAGGTGGTAGCCCGGCCAGAGATGTTCTGTCTAGTGGACAAGAAACATTTGAGACCTTCATAGCACAAACAAATGCAAGGAGAAATTTGTTACTGCTCTGTTTGGCAAATGGTAGGCCATAGGTATCATTATCCAAATCACTCCACCAGCTTCATGGCAGCTGGCTTACAAAACTCACAAAGCAAGGTGAAGAAAGGGATGAGAAAGCACATTTCTGAAACCAGGAGGCCACACATTCCATCCCTCAGTAGACCTTGTAAAATATCCCTGGGTGCTGTGCAGTTTTTTTAGGCCTTTTGTTTTACTTTTTAGATCACACAGGTTTCTACTGGCTAGACCTATTCTTTATTCCATCTCATCTCAGTAAAAAGGCAAAAAGCTTTTCCACAATGTGCCACACAACATGAGAACTATTGCTCACCACAGCAGTACAGCAAACTGTGCCAGAAAAGGCTTGTGTTCTACTTCATGTAGTATTTCAATATATATTAATTTTAGTCCTATGAAATATTACTATAATATAGTGGAAATAGAAAGCAAATACTGTTAGTGGGATGATTCTGGTCAATACTGATGCATCTCCCTTGTACTGCTTACTACTTCTGAAGACAAACAAAAAGGCACAAATACTATTAAAGGACTTTTTTCCACTCAAGTATTTTAAAGTTTTTCTTGTAGCTGCTGTTACAGACTTAGCCATAAAGCCAGAAGATTGGCTTCACTGAGCCAATCTAAAGATCCAATATCCTGTCTTTGGCAAAGAGCAGTGACAGATGCTTGGAGAAGGAATGTAAGAAACAGCACATTTATAGTGATCTTTCCCCTGGTAGGCACTCACCGTTTCCAGCAATAGCCATTTAAGAGTTTCCCGCGCCAGCCGTGGCATCCGGACCGTCATGTTTAATGAGGAACTCCTCTCACTGGGCTGTCACCAGGTTGTTGTAATTAGGTCCCGAGTAATTCTGCGCCAGCTGGAGCTGGGCAGACTCCAGACGGCTCCTGAAGAGGGCTCCGAGGCCCCGTCCCTGGGGCAGAGCTCCTGCCCGGCTCCCTGCTGCAGAAGGCGGAGCTGCCACTGTCCCGCTCCGGGGCGGCGGAGGGTGCCGAGCCCCGGGCCAGCCTCAGCACGCCCTGGCACGGTGCTCTGCTCTGCGGTGCTGTTCCTTGGGTGGGATGGCTACTGAAGGAAAAAAGAGAGAAAAAAAGGAAGAAATATGAAACACGAGCCTTTACAGGAGCCTTCCTGAGGACTTTTACTGCTGGTAAGATGTAATTTTGCATGTTTCAGGAACAAAGAGGTAAAACTTCGATACAGTTCCCTATGGTTTACTGATACAGTTTTCCAGGACCAGAACACCCTTCTTTATGGAGATGTCAAGTGACTGAATGAAGGTGATGGACTTAAACTGAAAGAGTGTAGATTTAGATTAGATACCTGGAAGGAATTCTGTATTGTGAGAGTGATGTGGCACTGGAACAGGTTACCCAGAGCAGTTGTGGATGCCCCATCCCTGGAAGCATTCAAGGACACTTTGATGAACTTTGAGCAACCTGGCCTAATGAAAAGTGTTCCTGCCCATGTCCTTTCCAAACCAAACCATTATATGATTCTTGTTTGACCCCATTGTGAAAAACAAGGGAAGAAACACGTATGACACACGTGAGAGACAGCAGCAAGCACCTTCAGCTAGCAGAATGTCATGTTAGAGAATTGCTGCTTTTGCTTTCAACATCTCTCACCCACTGTTCTGTAACAGAAAATCTTTAACAGAGACCAACCTCACTCTCTTTTCCACTATCTCAATATATCCCAGACTCATTTTCAGTGGTGCTTGTATCACTCCTTCTCACCCGACTAATCTCTATGCTGACAGGCTCCTGCAGCTTCAGCCGGATTCCTTTGTTTGAGAGAGATCACTTTTATTGAAGAGGTTCACACCTGAAATAAAGTAGGGTGTCACGGTTGTGGTTCTTGGTTCCAGTAATGCCCTTGGCTTTGAAGCAGCCTGACATACCTGATACACCATCATCTACAAGAGGAAATGTTTTTCCTTTGTGCTCTGAGGAATTAATTCTCCCTCTGACTATTAATTTTGCAATGTACTATGCACTTGCTTGCAGGTGTTAGTGAAGATAATTTTTGTGCCAATTAAAGCTCTGACTTGGCACAGAGATCATACAGCTTTGCAGGTTGCTTTTCTCCTGCCTGGAGAACATATGTTTCCCTCTTATTTCCACACCTCAGCTTTGGGGACAGCACCATGATAAACAGTGGCACGACCTGTCTTCCTGAGCTGCTCCCTATAATTTTAAACAGAAGTTAGTGGAGACACATCTGATACAACGATTGTCCCTGATTGCCCAGCCTTGCACTGCTGAGGTGTGAACTCACCCTTACAGTGTGTGACTCTGGTCCCAGTATGGTCCCATGTCCTTGGCAAATAGCCCCTACAGCCCACTGGCTACCACAATGACCCTCGATTTGGGTACCCCCTTCATGGCTGTACCCACCACTACTGTGACATCCCTGGCACCTTAAGGACCAGCCCCATGCCAGCTAAATACCTGTTAGTGGTGACAGAGGAAGAGCAGAATCCTGCAAGGCCCTGCCTACTCACTTCTAAAGATGGAAAGAAAAATAATGTCTGCAGGGAAGCTCTGTAAAGGTTTCCTGAAAAATTATTTTATGCATCTTACATTCTGCCTTTGCTGTTGTCCATTGCACAGCTTTAGGACTTGCAGCCATTGCAGGGCTTTCCTAAGTAGACACACTCAGGAAAAAAACCCATCCAGACCCTCCTCAGCCTCATCTTTGTGGGTTGAGGAAAGTGAGGCACTGGAACAGGTTGCCCAGAGATGTTGTGGATGCCTCATCCCTGGAAGTGTTAAAGATCAGGTTGGATGGGGCTCTGAGGAACCTCATCTAGTGGAAGGTGTCCCTGCCCATGTCTGGTGGGGTTGGAACTGGATGATCTTTAAGGTTCCTTTCAACCCAAACCATTCTATGATTCTATGATTTTTCTCTCCTTCGTCTTTCGTCTGTGCCTTTGCTGCCTCAATCCTCTCACCACAGCACAATTCTAAATTTGCTGCAGCCTGCTTGCATTTATCAACAGTATGATCACAGAAATTTCCAGCAATTCCTCCACATGGGCTGACCCTCAGCTCCTCCCTCCCAACTAAACGTTGGAAATGGAAAGAAACAATGGAAGTTTTCTACACTGATCTGGGCTCCAGATTACATTTCCTGCTAAAAGGTATCCCACTGCACTAAGGAAAGAAAAATCTCTCTCTCTTGTTGCTACCCCAGCACACAGAAGCTGAGCAATGCAGGCAGTGTTTAACTGTGATGCCAAATGCAATAAACAATCACAAGAGCAAACCTGCCCTTGCTGCAAAGTAGCAGCACCTTGTGTGCTCACAGGTTGTGGGCTGCTTCCTGGGCACCACTTTGTGGTGTATTTGCAGCAATTCCCAGGCGCAGATGTGCACTGGAGTTTTCTGAAGCATGAAATTCATGCACAGTTCAAGTTGACTAATCCCTTGGTGAGAGTTTAGCTGGGAAATATTTTGATAAGGCAGAAATTCTTGCGGTTCGTGTTAGATGAGCCCTTGAGGAGGAAGCCCAGACTGTAATGTGAAGATGTGGGCATGCAGCCTGATGTGGATGAACCACAACTGGGCGAGTCACTGCACACAGCTGGGCACTGCACACATGTGGGCATCTGAAATGGAAATGAACCACATTAGTCTAAAGCGTCCATTAAGGAGGAACACCATGGGCTCACTGCAGCCAAAGGGAAACTCCATGCTGCTTTTAGTGGACATTGTGCACCATTCCATGCTTTTTCCCCCTCTTTTCCTCTTACTATCAAAATTGTTATGAAAAAAATTACCCCAAGCACTCCATTATACTTTCAAATATTTCTCAGAATGATTAGCTATCCATCAACAAATATAATCTGTTATGGCATTTCTCATCTAACCACAGCTTGTAAGTGAACATATGCAGATACTTACAGCCAGGCAAAGAAAATCCAGAAAGAAAAAGCAGGCATCGCTGTTCAAATTATTGAGCAGAATTTCTGTGTCCAAGAAGTGAAATATGCATTTATTTTGTGGCTTTAGGCTTTTGGCATCCTTCGCTATTTGTTTCTTCAGCATTAGTATCTGGATTTTGAAAATGGTCTCACTCCTGAATTTTCCTGAGAATTGATATGCAAATTTAAACTGCATTCCATCTGACATGCAAATATCATAGTCACTGGAGATACAGAAAATGGAATGCTGTTGCTAACTCAGTCTTCTATTACAGCTTCTGTGCACATCATATACAAGTGGGAATTCAAATGTCATTAGTTTCCCAAAAAGTCATGCTTCCACAAACAAAATAAAGCAGTTTTTCTAGAAGTACTGTAAGGTCAACGAAAGGTCCCTTGTTATATAACGATGGTAGAAATATCTTGTCACTGCAGTATCTAAATACTCTACAAACCAAAATAATTAAACCAATATTAAACCACTACCACAAGGAGGATCAAGCTACTTGTGTGAATGTGTGCAGAGACCAGTGTAAAGTAATGCCAGCCCTCTAATGTTGAAAAAGAGTTTACATTTGTCATAGTTCTGCAGTACCTCAGTAGAAGGCTCAGCTATCAGAAATCGTTGAGATGGTCTGTTTTTGGCAATTCTGACTGTCCAGCTCCAGGGGAATTTAATGTTTGATTACAACTGTGGATGACTGATCATATATTAAAACTCTGTGGTTAGACTAGCTCAGAAAACAGGTCTTAGACATTGTACAAAAACCTTCTCGTGATGAAAAGCACTGATTTACTTGGAAGAAGAAAGGGTTTGGTGAAAGCAATTTGAACCCAAGTCAATTGCTTGTGTCTAGATGTGTGCTTTGTTTAGCTCAGTCACCTGGGATAAGGCAAGGAATTTATTGCACCAGCCATAGCGTGAAACTGAGAGGATGTCCTGCATTCTCCGTGGTGTGGCAGGGAGGCTTGTAGGAATATTGGGAGTCATAGAGCTGCTCACACCATATCCAAGGGCTGCACGAGCTGGAGGGAATCATACCCAATACAGACTCATCTGAAATGACTCCTCGGGGGTGGTTCTTGGAGTAAATTGCCCCAAACTGCCCAGCAATATCTTGGGGTCAATCGGCTGGAGTGGCACACGGCAGAGGCAGAGCTGCCCTGGCACGGGGTTCCGTGCATGCTCTGGCAGCAGGGTGCAAGCTGCTCCTGGAGACAGCTGCCAGTTATCATCTCAGCTGCTGCCAGAGACCGTAAGAAGGGCCTCCTCTGCGCAAAGAACTCTGAACCACATAATTAAAGGTGCGGGTATTAAGAGGGCTGATGTGTAGACCTGTGGGAGCACTCTTGCCATTAGAATAAAAGCAAGGTTATTTGGGTTTAAACACAGATCAATATAAAAAATCTTTAAACTGAAATAAGCATTTCCACAGGTATTCAAAGTGATTTAGAGGAATCAATTTGCAATAACAGGTTAAATTTAAGTTGGTGCAACTTCCTCACGTAGATAATCCCTTACAGATATACACTGAATTGATGAATGCATATAAAGTTGAAATACATCTATAGGCCAGTGTCAGATAAATATTCTTGCTGTTGCTGATGCAATTAAGATGAAGGTTTTAATACCTGGATTTTTAAATCTGGAGAATTTTGCAGAGCTCAAAAGAAGCAACTGGGTGAAAAGTTAAACTGGCCAAGTTCAGGGCATTGTACTTTCTGGTGGAAGAGCTGGAGCCGGCCACGAGCAACTGCATGTGACACCTTCTTAATCACAGCAGCCAAACCTGTTACTGGATCACACCCTCAGGACTGTCTGCAGCGTAGGAGTGGATAAATTATACACCTAATATCACTGATCTGAAAGTGTAGGCAGGAAAGCTTAGGCAAGCCTTTCTGTGCCTGTTGGCTGCTCTTGGCTGCCCAAGCACCGTGCTGACAGAGGTGTCCCTCTCCTGGCAGAGCAGCCTGAGGGGACCTGCGTCTTCTCAGCCCCTGGTGACATTTTTAGAGCTTTAACTCCTTGCCACTGTGGGTGCAGTGAAAAAGCAGAGTTTTGTCGTGGAAGACAGAGGCACAGGCACCTATTTGTATCTACCAGCTTTGAGGAAGAAGTTGTTTCCAACAGCTGGGTGGCCAGGGCCAGCAGTGCCTACACACACTATAAAACTCACCACCAAGTGTCTGGTCACACTGGAAAACTTGGGAGGCAGCTGAGAAGGAACTGGGAAAAGTGATTTGTTTTTTTCCTTGGTGATGTTTGGTTTTTGAAATACTTGGGAGCGCATGCTGAGAATGGAGAATATGTTTAGACATTGTCCACCCTACATGAAATTGGAGAGCAAAACATAAAAGGAAACCAGAAAACAGGGCATGAGAGACGATGTAACAGCCAGCTTCTCTGCCAAGAAACTCAAGGGCCAACTCTCTTCTTTAACCTTTGGGGGAAGATGTAGTTGCCAACAGCAATCCCACCACAGTGACTTCCAGCATGTGGAGGACCCAGTTAGAACCCGGCTGCCCAAGGTCTCTAGCACACACTGATATCTGCCTGGTATAAACCAGCTTGTTTCCAACCTTGACAAAAGTTTTCCTGGAAAAAAGTAATTCCCACTGTGATACTGGAGGCTTGTGCCACTGGTGGTTGATTCCTGAATTCAGAAGGAAGAACAGGTTTATGTCAACAGCTCTTCGGGTTGACAGATAGTGTTTTGGTGTTTTTTCTTCCTTTTCTACCTGTACTAAAGACATTTCTTGTCTTTCCAAGAAGATACCCTTTTATGAAATAGAGGCACTATTGTAGGTGCTCAGGTAATTCACCCATATTCCCCAGGGCAGGTATACAAGTCAGGTAAAAGTATGAAACCAGTAATGGTACTGGAATAAGCATCTGAGACAGGAACCTGTGGAAGGGGATAAAATGCCACTGCCCATACACTTAGCTCACTGATGGGTTAATAACTTCGTGCTTAGAGGTTCTTCATTGAGAACAATGGGCAACAGCTGCTAATGGGGTCTGACACCAGCGCCCTTGGGATGAAGAGGAAGGTTAATTGAATTCTAGTGAGGCTTCCTTTGTGTTTCAGAGCAATTGAACAAACCAGGGCAGCCAACTTCCCAGCATCAGCCTATGCATTGTGGCAAGTTCATCCGTGGTGTGACTAAACTGCCTTCAATAGCAGGAATGAATTCAGCCTCTGAAAGCCAGATTCAGGGAGACTGAGATAATCCTATTGGAAATTTTGATTGACAGCCCAGGCCAGTGTTTTTTTCCCTTGTGGAAATATTGAAGGAGGAATGGGCATTTTGGATGGGAGGTTGCTTGCTGGTCCTCCAAATTGCTGTTACAACGTGCAAACTCTTCTACTTCAGTTATTCATGGACACCCTAATCTGCATGGGCATGTTGTGAATAAAAGAAGAGAACAAAATAGATTATTCTCACAAAGTTATTCACTTGCTCTTTGCATTTAATCTTCATTGGCTTCTCAGAAGCTGTGATACCGGTCTTTGAATGCAGACAGTACTGAATGTAATGGTATTTTGAAGATGTTTAAGCCTGATTGCTCCACATTAGTTAAAACAAAGATGGTATTTTCAGCTTGTAAAAGCATACTTTATGTTTTCAGCTCTTAATTCAGTTGGATATCTTCCAAAAGCAAATGGTTTCAGGTTATTAGTTTCTTCATTAAAAAAGTGATTGTCTGAAATCTGACCTGACTTTGGAATGATATTGAGATACATCTTTGTGTTTTCAGACTTCCCACAAGCAGGTCTTTATTTGAGCACTGACAATATGCACTACACTTTTTGTTCAATGAAGCCATGAACACTTTTACAACTTGTTTCCTATGGAACAGAGCTCTCTTAGTGGATGAAAAGAAGTCTAAACACCTTCCTTTTTTCATTTGTACAGGATAACTTTGGAGGTAGTAATATTCCTCCAGGAATTTTTTGTTTACCTTTGCTTAGGATCTATTCTTGTTTGAACTTTTCTCTAAGGCTGTCTGGACTGACTCTGACTTCCTGACACACTATTTCCTCTTTGTGTCTCTCTATTGTTGGTGCAAGCTGTTTGAACTTCTGTCATTCTTCAACTCTCTTCTCTGCTTCTTCATCTTCATGTGCAAATGTGCATTGGTTGCTGTGCTGCAGAGTAGGACCTTATTTAGTTATGTTGGCAGTGCTGTGCTGAGGGTTTTTACCTTGAATTGGTTGCTTGTGTACCTGTGTGTTTATTATTTTCTTATCTTCGTAACTTTATTCTGCTTCCTCTATCTGCAAAAGTAAAACAGCACACACACTCATATCCAAGCTCTGAAGCAAACAAAGAAAAAGTGGGTTAAATAAAAATAAATAATGAACAGTCCTATTTAGTCCCACCTTTTGACTGAGACCCCTTGTGGCAGTACTGATGAGGTCAGTTGCTGAAGAAAACCAAAAGCTGTCAATTAGGGTTTGAAAGAGTTTGCAAGCACCTCTACATAATCCTGTACAAACCACAGAGATTATTAAAATGCAGCATTATCATGGATGAGCCAGATAAAGCCAATGCAGTTACAATGAAAACCAGAGGGAGGAATATTGCTTAAAGCAACTCACTTTTATTGACAGTGTACTGTAAGGCAAGGAAAAAATGTTTGCCAGATTTGTTAAAAAGGCTTGCAGCAGAGTGATCTGCAGTTCAATGTATTATTGAACTGTCAGAGATACTATCTTTTATAAATCCAATATTTATCTTTTTGTTATATATACAAAAGCTCAACTTAAACAAGCACAAAACATAACACAAAGTAATGGATTTGCATATGAAGGTTTGTTGATGGTTCATAACCTAGTAAACAAGAGAATGCACACATTCTTTTACTATAGAGTTACAGTTGGCTAGATTTAAACTTAAATATACCCCAAAACACATAAGCCCCCCACAAAATACAGATGTATTCAATATGACTATTTTAGGAAAAAAATCTAAACAATGTTTAACCATACACTGGCAAAAAACATTGACAGGTGCCAAGAAAGCTGTATTTCATGGCCCAAACTAATTTTGAATTTTGGTAATGGCATCTGTGTATTTTCACTGTTGCATTCTGACCACTCGAAATTAATATCTTGGCCAGAAAAAAATGGTGAAACACTGGCTTTTGTCTGCTTTTGAAAGGATATATTTTTGAAGTGGTGATATAAATAAACTGTGAGCCTCTTACAAGATCTCACATCAGGCCATGTTAGAGCAAACTATCATTTCCATAGGAAACAATGGTAACAGAAAGGTCCCAGCTATGCTATAAAACCTAGTCAGGGGCCAAGCAACAAAATCTGCAACCTCTTAGTTCTTCCCTGAGGGAAGGGCACAATTTTACCCCACATTTTTTGACAGCCTTGGATTCTGGAACTAGCAAGCACGGTTGTGTTTTGTGGCTTTCCTTCTCCACCTCCATATCCCTATAGCATCGACCTTTCACTGGAAAAGCTTTTATGAAAGCGATAGCTGCTTTTTCACTGGCGATAATGTAGCACTATTGGTGCCTCATAAAACAAGTGAAGGCTAACATGTCAAATATGATGTGTCGGGATAAAAGGGACAAAGGTACTTGACCCCAGCACAGTGCCATGCCTTACCTTTGCAGGGCTGTAGCATGAGCAGTAACATGGCTAAGTAAAACTCTACCTATACAGGCAAAACTGAACGTATTTTTAAAGACATACAATACTATTTTGTAATTAGAATCCCCAACATGCTAGTTTTTATCACAGACATGAAGAAAATCTTACGACTACACAAGAAAAATGGGACTCAGTTAAAAGAAGAATAATGACACTACACATATATGTAACTGGTATATTCTGAAAATGAAGCATAAACCCATGGATGCTTAAATGCACAGTTTTTCATGTATTTTTTTTCTTTTTTTCCCTGTTTTCTCTATGAAAATCCAGCTCTTTGCATAATTAACCAAACCTCAAAGGTATTTACATTTTAAAAGCCAATCCTTCACCTTCTGATTTTAAAATGAGAAATCCTGTATCTTGCATATTTTAAAAAAAGGGTCCGGAGAAAGCTTAGAATTGTAAATCAGTACCTGTACTTAGTAAAAATACTTCCCTTGAACATGAAGTCAGTGCTGACCTCTTCAGGTCATTTGTGTATAATAAAATTTCTAAAGAAATGATACCAAGTAAGAACTTAGGGAAAACACAACAAGAAGAAATATAATACGCCTGTATCATAAAGTGTTGCCACTTTAAAGTATAGTAAAGGTTGAAGAAAAACACAGAGGTGTGTATATCAAATTTTCACTATTATTCTACAGAACACATGAAATCTTTCAATGCTCTGTCTGCTAAAGGCAATGTAGTCTTTCTGGCTTTGTTAGCACTGCTATAGTATACAGGTTTCTTAGAGTACAGTTAGTACCTATAAAGGTCAATTCGAACACAGAAGTGTGTGCTACACTTCATATGGCAGGAGGATAAGCATAAGAGAAAATTTATGACATTGATTTTAAAGAAATCATACATCACATAGCATCTTTAATTCTAAACATAGAAAATCGGATTGTGATATGACTTAAATGTTTCTCAGATATCAAGAAGGTCCTCTCCACTCTCATCACTCTCCACAGTTAGTTGTCTTGTCCACCATTTCTTGACTTCTGATCCACAGGAAGCAGCATCAGACATGGGATTCATTTTGCATGCAACAGATTTCATAGTTGAACGTCCACCAAAACGGAGGTTGACTGAAGACACTGAATGGCTTATTGGTTTGGGGGCTAGGAAATTAAACACAAAGTTCTGTATTAGAGTTGATCTGCTTCTTGAACATTTTTGCTTAGAATTCAGGTATACAGAACTATCTGGATTAAGGCACCTTTAAACTGATTTGAGAATTTTTCTTTATTTCAGAAAGAGTAGGGCTCTATTCTAATGTTGTGTTGGTGGTTTTTTTGGGGTTTTTTGTTTGTTTGTTTTCTTTTCTTTTCTTTGTTTGTTTTCCCAGCTCCAGATGTTCACACTGCTCCCACTAATCTGCTGGTAGAGCAGTTTAACTGAGCAGTGCCTCATTTCCTTCTGCTGGGATAACTGATGCAAGATATCTCTTCTCATCCAGCTAATTGCAACCTAAATGATTTAGGCAGTACTTACATGAGCTAACCTGCTGGCAAAATGGTGAAAGTAGTAAATGTGAGGAAGCGGGAGCGGGGTGGGGAGAGGGCAGAAGTGCTTTTCAGAGTGGCAGCTACATCTAGAAAGTTGTACTTCACTATGGCCTAGGGGTGAAGCCAGTACAAGTTGCTGGTATGGCACTAAACCGCATGTCTAAGTATATTAACTCCACAATTGATCTTAATTATGCTATTCATGATCTGAAATACCTGTCTTTGCTGGACTGGAGGCAGACTACTTATCTGTCAGCTGTACTGTGCATGGAGATGACCCTCCTTTTTAGGACCATCCACTGAGGAATGTTCGAAATCTACATGGGCCAGATCAGTGCTAAGAAAGGAAACCCTGAGCTACTCATTCTTTCAACATTTCTCACTTGAAAGCCTGTGCAGTTGACTACAGTAGTATGATTCCTCCTTGACATGTTTCCTCTTTCACTCTTTCTCTCTTTTCCAACAAAATGTTGATCTTTGCTGCTCAGTGATATTTAAATGGAAATCATGGATTGAGAGCTCTGTCTTAAACTATCCAGTTTCTCGGATAAATACACTGGCCACTAAAATAGGGTCAATCGTAGTCAACAGAACAGCATGACTATCTCTCTTACTTCCACTTAGATATGATGAGGGTCTGAATAGTGGTAGCCTTTGAAGGCAGTGCTCTGATTCAGAATAGGACTGACTGATGTCAAAGGTCCTGAGTAAGTGTATGAAAAAGTGAAAAAATGCAACCACTTGCACAGGGCAATGCTTGAACCCATCTGTAATTTCAGAATTGTGAAGAAAAGGAGAAACTGCTTTATTTCAACTGGCATGAGGATGGGAAAGCCCCGATGTGGTTGCAAGCAGCAGCCAGGAGGCAGAACTGAGTCATGAAGCCTCTCTTGTCCTTGCTATTGCACAGCAGCAGTTTTGTATGTGGGGGCTCTCCTGATAAACCTTTTTCACTTACCTGATGGCAAACGCCATTGTCCAAATTTCCGCTGAGGTTTCCCAGCATCTCCAGAGTCTTGTCTATAGCCTCCTCTGTCAGAAAGTGTTGGGCTAAGGAGCTGCTGCTGGCTACTCGTCTGAACAGAGGAAAGAGAATCTCAGTCAGAGCTCCCCACTGCGTGGGTGCAAGCCTAGGAAGGGAGACCTCTCTATTCTATTTCAGGCTTTGTTCATGAATACAAACGAAACATATTGCCATTGGTTAAGGCAGCATGCTTTCTACTCTTCAGTACCCCAGAAAACTACTACTAGCAGTCAAAAGCAAAAAGATCATGTGGGCTCTCAATGCCATTCATCCTATCGAAAGATATGAAATTATTCTCAACCTGCTACAACCATTGTAGAAAGCAGCCCTTATGTTGTACCTTCTATATTCCCTATCCTGGAAGAGCCCAGTACTCCTGCTCAGAGGTCCCAGCATGCTCAGTGTTCTCTCTCTCAGTGTAAACACCACTTCAGAATGCCTGAACTGGAAGGCTTCACATCCCCAAGCCTGCACACAGCTCATGCAAGAGCTGAAAGATGGGGCTGCCAGAGTCGTACAGCTGAGTTTGCCCTTTATGGTGACAGCAATACAGCTAACTATGTTGGGGAATTACTGCCTTAGAGCATCTTGCCTTTACATCTGATGGCAAAGACTGAAGCAAAACAAGGTATTGTTTTTAATTTTTTTTCAGTAAAAATGATGTTTAAAAAAGAACGAACAAGAAACATGGAAGTTTTCTGAATTTGCTATGAGTAGCTGATAGTTTTCTGGATAACATACCTCTGGCTGTGCACTGTTCTCTTGATTAATAGCATTCATATCTTCACTTGGCTGTGTTGTCTCAATGCTGGGAGGATTCAGAAATCGGCTCAGCTCCTGCTGTTGGCTCTCTCGTAGGCTATGGATGATGCTGCACGACTGCTGCTGTTTCTATCAAGGTACAATATGTGACAAAAAAAATGTTCTCATTGGTGAATGCATTTGATTTTTTTTTAAGCATTCTAAATATTTAACTGAATAGTGAGCACCAGCTGTGGATCCCAGGTGCACTGATAAAGATCCATGTATTAGATGTTGCTATTTAAATAAAGTGAATTCTGTCATATTTGTAACCTTTAGGGAATAGAGGAAGAAACTTATGAACTACATTAAGTGGAAGGCACGTTGCTCAATTGTTGGTTTAAACCTAGAGTTTAAACACATGCAAAGTTTTGAATTTATCAGTTTAAAGTTCTTGCAGAGAAGAAGAAACCAGGAAATTGGTGGAGATTCACAGGTAATTACATGAAGGCAATGAAAATATCTGATTTCTTTCATGGACTTTGGAATGGGCTGTCAATAAGACTGAATAAAATAGTAGTGAGAACTTTGGGACTAAGTATAGATTTACAGTACAAATAGAAAAACAAACCTACTACCATTATGATTTTACAATCTAATTTGCTTTTAAATTAAAATAAACAGCACTTAGGAAGGGTTTCACTTTCCTGGGTAGTTTTCACATGATCTCTCTAGGGAGACTTAGAGAACAACAACAGAATTTGAAAATATATCTTAACTTCCATAATTACATTCAGTTTATAAAGGGTTCATAGAATGTGAGATGATCTGAACCATATTATTAGAGTGAAATGAATAGCACATTTACTTTAACAAAGTGCAGTTCAATGTCATAATGAAATGAACAACAGAGTTGAACAAACCCAGAAACTGAGGGCTGAGATTAAATTTACTGCCATTATTATTAGAGAGGAGATCAAAATGAAACTATGTATCATTGAACACTGATGTTTCAGCTGGAATGTACATTATATTCAAAATGTCCAGCTAAGTATTTTAATAAATTTACAAACAGAAGAGGACAGATGCCATGATCACAGATAACTGTGGAAAATCTCCAATCACAAGAAGTAATTTTTTATAAAAATAAAAAATGTATGTGTCAAAACCTGGACTCAGACTTACAGTAACTGAAAAATCAGTCATCAATGCAACCAGGTTGTGACTTTTCACATAAAGGAAGATTTGGAAGGAGAGATAAGAATAACTGCAAAACTTAAATCAAATGTCTTGATTTTTTTTTTTGTAATATAAATTTAATCCAAGCCAAACTTTGACCAGCATATATTGTAGCCATCCTGAGCAGAGGTAAAATGTTTCTGACAGTCAGAAGCACTGCATGAACAGAACACAGAAGCACTGGCTGGGTTTATACTAGTAGCTTAGAGACTGGAGTTTCCTGCATTGCTCAAGGCAAGTGACAAGGCAGGATTTGTGTCACCTGGCTAATCTTCCCTCTGCCACACCAGGCAGCTTCAACCACTGCCTGCTGGGAGTGGTCTCTGCCCAGACCCCTCCCTGGAGGGCAGTGATGCTCCCGTGGGCAGGGATGCTCCTGTGGCAGTGGTCTGGGGGAATATGAGTATGGACAGGAACATGCTATGGGGGTGGGTGACCCCATCCCAGTCCTGAGCCAGTGCCTTGCCCCTGCTTTGTTTACTGGCTACGGTGTGCCATGTTTCACACACCTGCTTTCCACGTACACACTCTGCTCATTTGCACGCAAAGTAACTGTAAAGGCTCACTCACATTATTTATCTTAATACAGGCTCCATTTGGAGAACCATCTACAGGTTTCTCATCTGCCAGCAGAGGCAGGGAAATTATAGTTATGTTCTGTGAGGAAGGACTAGGCCTATGAAGTTTCATTGAATTACATTATTTTTTTCTTTATTCCTTTGACTTTTGTCTCTGCACATGCATCTTTCTGTTGTACTGAAAAGAGAGATAAAGTTTGGGCAGGAAGACAGTTTTTGCCTTCAAACGATGCTTATTTTTGTTGTGCTTTCAACTGAGCTGTAACAAACTTTTTTTTTGCTCAGTTAGCAACTGCTACATACTTCTTCAAATAAGTGTTATCATTGACTCCAGAGTAAATGAAGCATAGGGACAGGAGATTCCAGCACTGTTGAACAGTTCAATTTATGCAACCATTTAGAGCCTGCTTTAGCTTGACTTACTGCTCTGATTCGCTTTAAGCACTTTTTCAGCCACATTCGTATGGTCTGTTTGGCCACCTCCTCTTCTATGGTATATTCCAGTTGTTCCCTAGCAAGCAGCTCTTCCAGTTGAAGACTTTTTCTGATATCAACAGACCTATATGAAAGCATGCTAAAGGAAACAAAATTTATTTATTTTTAAATGGTGGTGTTTTTACATCTTAATTTAGAAAATCAAAGCTCATACTTAAGACCTTAGTGCGAAAATACGTAATTCAGGTGTGCACAGTAAATTCACATTGGAAGCTAAAAAATTGCTGAGATGATTCTAGAAGAGACTTATTGTGCTCAAAACAAACTCCTTATCACCTACATCCAGCCATCCAATACAGGTGAACTGCTGAACTGTAAGCAATTAGGGCATTTGTGGTGGTTTGGGGTTTTTTTCCTCCTAAGTGTTTACTCTTGGATAATGTTCCCATTTCTATTTTATTTCTAGTCAGGCTGAATGTCATGTTGCTACACTTGAAGGTACATTTCATTAGTTGGGATACAAGAGGAACATGTGACTGTAGTTTGTGACAAACCTCCTGCAATAAAAATGTTAAAATTACTTAGAGCTGATTCCCTAGGACCTGTGTTTTCCATCACTAATACTTTTGCAGGAAGAAAAAAGGAAATCTAATTTTCACAAAACATTTAAAATTGCAGTGCCTCTGTGGCTACCAGTGTTGCCTTCTCCCAAACCTAATGACTACATCTTAGCCTGGAAAGAAACACAGGCCATTATATCTGTTCTAAAAATGTAGAGAAAATCTCAGGGTACCTGAGCACGTCATGAAAAGTGACATCACCACCATTGTGAAGCCTCTCCATTTCATAGCACATGTGCTTGAACAGCAGCTTGTCCTTGTCAAGATCCACCTCCAGCCTGCCTCGCAGAAGCCTCAGCAGAAATTTCACTCGGAAGGTAGGGATTACACCCTGTGTTAAATTACATAATAGATGGTAAATTATTACTGTGATCTAACAAGGAACTCAGGTATTCAACTTGATCACTGAGAGAAAAACTATTTCTCCTAGCCTGTTTAAGTCATTGTGAACGTATTAGTGAAGAATGTGCACATTCAGCCAGTTCTTCAGCAAATTCACAGAAGTCTTTGTGGTTATTTGACTCACACACAATGAGACTCTATGCCGATAATTTTGCCAGAAATTTTCAAAATTGCTTGGGGATTTAGTTTCCCCATTTGCATTCATCTGTAATTAGAATCATATTCCCAAAGAGCTGCCTTTGAAAAATGGAAATTAAGCTATAGTTTAAACACTCATAGCCATGCCTATAACTTGTTGTAAACCTGTGCCCTTCTCTGTACATCTGTGTAGGAACAGGAGAATGTTGAGAGTTTACTGGCTTTTTAGAGGTTATCTGCTCTAAGAGGCAAGCACATCCTGCACTTTTCGTGACAGCAATTTTTATGTATTGTTATAAAATTAGGACTGAAAGTTCTTCCCTCTGAAACTGTGGTACTCACAATCTTCAAATATTTTGTTCTGCTAAACGAGCTTCATCAGAACTATTTTAGCTGTAAGGTGTTGTTCCACATCAGAGAGATACTGTCAGTGCTGGGCACGATGGATTCAGAACTCTCTACTGCCATGAGTACAGACTGCAGCTTCCATTTCCAGCACATCCATGTGCCAACTACAGACAACCAGATACTTTCACCATAATGTTGTTCACATTCAAATCCTAGTGATGTCATGAATCATTCAGATGATGATTTAATTTGTGTGGGCATCTGAGCAGCTCAGTATCCCAGATGTTATTCTCATTTCAGAATCACAGAATGGTCGAGGTTGGAAGGAAACTCTGGAGCTCACCTTGTCTCACCCCTCTGCTTAAGCAGGGCCTCCTAAAGCCAGTTTCCCAGGATCTGGTCCAGAGGGCTTTTGAATATCCCCAAGGATGGAGACTCCACAACCACCCTGGGAAACCTGTGCCAGTGCTCAGTCATCATCACAACAACAAACAGTTCTCTGATGTTCAGAGGTAACCCTTGTGTTTCAGCTTGTGCCCATTGCCTCCAGTCCTGTCACTGGGCAGCACCGAGCAGAGCCTGGCCCTGCCGTCTTTGCATTCCCCTGCAGGTGTTTATATGCATTGATGGGAGCTTCCTGAGCCTTCTCCAGGCTGAACAGTCCCAGGTTTCTCAGCCTTTCCTCTCAGGAGACATGCTCCAGTCTCTTCATCATCTTTGTGTCCTTTGCTGGACTCACTCCAGTATGTCCGTGTCTCTGTACAGAGGAGCCCAGACCTGAATCCAGGACTCCAGCTGCGGCCTCACCCGTGCTGAGTAGAGTGGAAGGACCCTCTCTGCCTTGGCCTGCTGGCAATAATTTGTCTAATGCAGCCCAGGATACCATAAGCCCTCTTGCTTCAAGTGCAATGGTGGCTTATGTTCAACTTGGTGCCCACCAGGGCCCCCAAGTCCTTTACTGCCAGGCTGCTTTCCAACTGGGTGGCCTCAGCATGTAGTGTGCCTTGGTTTACTCTTCTCCACATGCAAAGCTTTGCAGTTCTCCTTGTGGAACTTCAAGAGGCTCCTGTGAGCCCATTTCTACAGCCTGTGAAGGTCCCTCTGGACAGCAGCATGACTCTGTGGCATATCAGCCACTCTGCCCAGCTTGGTACCATCAGCAAGTGTGGTGGGGGTGCCCTTTGCCACTCTGTGTATGACATTAATGAGGATGTTGAACAGGACGGACCCAGTATTGACCCCTGGGGCACACAACGAGTTACTGGCCTCCAACTAGAACCCATCATGCCAATCATCACCCCCTGGGCCTGGCTGTACAGACAGTTTTCAGTCCACTTCATTGTCTTTTCACCCAGCCCATACTTGATCAGCATCTCCATAAGAATTTTACAGGAGATGGTGCTGAAATCTCAGCAAAGCTCTTCTGAAGATCAGACACAAAAATGGATATGAATCTGTAGACTTCCTGTAGACTTCCAAGGGAACAACTCTTAGGGAGCTGGGAGGAAAGATGTTGTTATATTGATCCTATAAATAGGTACGTTTGTTTGTAAATCTGCTATTATAAGCACTTCACAGAATACAGGTTAGTATTTGAAGGGCCATGAACAACATTACATCATGCTTACTTCTCAAATTTAAACAGTAACTGCTCAGAGAATTTTGTCAACACACTTTGTTTTTCCCATATTCGTCTTCAAGAAAAACTGGAAATTTACTGTATTTCTGTGCTTATTATCAAGAAATTATTATTTCTTACCTCTCTTTTATCATCAACCATGTTCCATATAATTTGAAAATGCCTTAGATCATTATAACTTAAGAGCTGGTCTTCTTCGGTTGAGTAAAACAATGAGAAATTCTCCACAATGATAGCTGAAAACCACAAGAACAAAATACACCGTAAAGAAAGCCTGTTGTTACATTGAAACATCTAATTCTGTTGTGCAAACTCCACATTAACAAATGCCTGTATGCTCAGACAAGCATTTTGAATGCATAAGATACTGTCTTCCCACATCAATATTCACCGTGCTCACTTTCTAAAAGCTGTCTCTTAAACGCTGGTGGGATGCCTAATCTAAGATCAATTCAGTGAATTCCAATGATGTTTGAACAAAGGTTTTCTTTCTTCAGTTAAGCTCAGAAACCGGTGTTCCGTAGGGGAACTCTACTCTACAAATAGAAAATATCTCTTTGTTCAAAAAGCTTTCATTCCCAAACTTCCTCAGTTTTAGCATTCCTGTACCAATGAATTATCAAAATCATTATATGCATACAAGGTAACACTGAAGGTACCCAAGGTAGCCCCATACCTGAATAGCACAACAGACTCACATCTAACATACTACATGCCAAGATGGACCTTTTCATTATTAATATCCATTTTCACTTACCAACAAGCAAATTTAGCATGATGTATGCAATGATGACATAGAAAGAACAGAAATACATAAGAGCACCAGCATAATTTCCACAGTCTGTTTTCCAGTAGGTGCTGTTATCTGGTGTACAAAATGGAGGCTGAACCTTCAAAACAAAAGAAAACAAAGTAAAATAATAATAATAATAATAATAAAAGAGGTGATTAATTTCTCTGCAATCAATACAATATGTAATATTATTTCTATAAGGCTTCCCAATTATGGAATAATACTGTGGGCATTAATGTGGGCAGGTTGTTTTTCTTCCTTTAGTAGACAGAAACCAGGAAAGAGAGAGAAGTATGACAAAAAAGGCTGAGGCATGGATCTTACTACAACACAAAAGGCACATTGTGCATTATGCCACTGTACAGGAACAACCTGGTGCTTTGAAGCACAGGGGTTTTCAAAAGGTTTCTTCTCTGCTCATTAATTTTAAAAAGGAAAGGGATATGATTGTCCTTGCTAGGGAAAGCACAGATAAACATTTACTTGGGCAAAATGTAATAATTCAAGGAAGAATTTTGAGGTCATCAAGACTTATCGTTCACATAGAATGAGCCAAAGTGCAGGAATCAAAGACAAGGTTAATCTGAAAAGACACCTTGCCCCAGTCAAAGCAGAGATAATAGTGAAAAATTAAGTTACTGCATTTCTGATTTTGCAACCATCTTTTTATTTTTGTTTTAAAATCAGCTAATAGCCTAGCTCCACGAAATATTATACTGTGAATATGAGACTGGAACTGCAATTTGTGTGTTATGTTCTGAGGTTTAGTGAACATTATTTTCTTGAAGAGATAAAGGCAAGCCCAACATTCCTTGTACAAAGCTAAGATACTGAAAACAGTTTGAGATGGAAGGGTATCTCTCATTTCTTGTCTACTTATCTCTGGCAGTATTGTAATTACCATGCAGTCATGCATAATTTTGTTCCAGTCTTCTCCAGTGACTATTCTGAAGAGTACAGTAATAGCCTTGCCAGCTGATGAAAAATTTGCATGTCTGTTTTAAAGAAAGAGAAAGAGAGAGATTGAGAGAGATCGTTTCACTTCCCAGAGTTAAAACATTGGCAAGAAAAAATGTTTCCATTTTCTACTGTTATACTATTTTAAACTAAAAATAGTTACAGTATTATTTGAATGAGCTCATTGAATTATTTATTTCACTACTTAAGGTACAATAACTGATCTCTAGCTCAGACACAGGTCTGAGTATTTTAGCTCATTTTATCAGAGAGCTAAAGAAAACTCAAGGCCAGATCCTATTTCCTGTCTCCATTTTCTGTTGTAAGCCTGATGATGACAGGGAAATATCCAGCTAACAGCCATTTCACAGAACTGTCTCCTTTCTGTATCAGCCTGGTATATGGGTCCTGTTCCTGGGTGATGCCAATAAGATGCAGCAGGTACACTGTGTTTCAGCAGCTTGTGGGCTAGCACAGTACTGCTTTGAAGATTATTTCAGCTGGCATAATGAAGAACAGCTCTCAGTCTGCTCTGGGTTGCATCAGGTGTCATTTGGCCCAATGCTCGTGGACTGGACAGTGTCTCCTATCAGAACTTCTGTTCAGAACTCTTCAGCCACACCTGCAGATCTGTTTGGTTTTTACCACAGATAAACTTCTCTAGCAGAATGTGATTTCTTCAGGCTGTTTAAAGAACATCCCCATGAGGTAGGAACTACATACTGTACCTGTTAATGTTCTCTCCATATTTCACTGTACCAAATAACACCACTCCAGCAAAAGCATAACAAAGAAGCAGTAAGAACATGCCCACTATGATGAAGAAACTCTTGTACATGCTGACAACCACAGTCAGGAGCAGCATTTTTAGTGTCACCTGGAAGGACAGAGAAAAAGAAATCCATTACAGCATTCAGGAAAGCAAAGATAAAAGAGAAAAAACAGTTCTTGCACTTGCCATTTTGACAACAAATCCTTTACACACATTCATTAATGGATGAGCTCAGTAAAATGGTACGTTATGAATGTGATTTGAACTGTGTGTGCTTTTTATTTGTAATAGACATCAGCATATCTTCCTCATTTACCAGGTCAAGATGTTGCTCCTCAAAAAGTATATATAGGATATACAGTGTAGGATATTACAGTGATGGTACAGCATAAGCTTAATTATAATATTCTAGGATCAGTATTCTCCTGAAGTACCAGCATTAGCAATGCATGAACAGTGGTGCTGTAAACTACTCTGGGCTTATCTGAAAGTGATCCTAACTGTTAGACAGAAACCACAGATACTGCAGCCTACCTAAAGGAATGTGTTCATGTATAGAGAAGGGGATTTCCTTAAGATCAGTACAGCTTCTTTAAGCTAGTAATTTCTCATGGAAGTTTGTGAAAGACCAGGGACACCTTCCAGAAGCATTCCAGTACCTAAACAGGGGTGTCAAGGGAGCTGGAGATGGACTTTTTACAAGAGCATGCAGTGACAGGGCAAGAGGCTTTAAGTTGAAAGAGGGCAGGTTTAGATTTGATATTATGAAGAAATTCTTCACTGTGAGGATGGTGAGGCAGTGGAACAAGTTGCCCAAACAAGCTGTGGATGACCCAGCCCTGGAAGTGTTCAAGGCCAGGTCAAATGGGGTTGTGAGGAACTTTGTCTAGTGGAAGGTGTCTCTGCCCATGGCAAAGGGGCTGGAATGAGATGATCTCTAGGGCCCCTTTCAACCCAAACCACTATGTGAGTCTATGATTCTGCAAAGTTAGCCAAAGAGCATAAGATGAGAACATAATTTTGAAAATTTCATAGGCTGTAGGCCTTGATAACAGATATTACTTTCCCATGCATGTATATTTTATATTTTACTCTTGATAAATTTATTGCCCTAGATTGTCCTAACACCCTTAACTACTCTGGATGCAATAAAAAATTTCCTTTAATGGGACTGAGGGTGTCATTTCTCTTTATAATCATGCCAAATTCCTGCTGACCTTTAGTTATCACATTGCATAAGGACAGGTAAATTAGTAAAACTGATACGGCTTGCAACGTGAAAGTACAAATGGCTATGTTAAAACAATGAAAAAACTTTAGAATCAATCAGAAAGCTTTAAAGGCAATCACTTGGCCTGGCTGCATAGGAGAAGCAAGGATTTTTCATTTGACTTCCATGTCTCTACAGGCTCTGTGTAGTCTGATTGAAACAAAACTTTTTATCTTTGCTGAACAAACCCTTTGACTTGCTGTTCTTAACCCTGGCAACCTAGTACAGCAGTCTTTTTATCACATTTACTTTAATATGTCAGACTTCACAGAAAATATTTGGATAGTCTAAGAAGTTCTACAGCAAGGGAATGCAATGTCACCACTTGTTAAATAAATGTGTTTGTTCTCTGCCTATGCTCATTCTGCCAGTCTACTCTCAATTACACCAGAGAAAATCCAAACACAAAAGAAATGTAAACTTGAGAAGTGACTTGCTTTGTCACCATCCCAGTGTTTCCAGAAGAACATCTTGGCCCAAAATTGTTTTTAAATTGAGTATAAATCCTTTACTGTGACAAGACATACATTGTAGAGACAAAAGACACAGACCTGTACTCTGGAGGAAGAAACTTTTTTAAGAGAGCACTATCATAGCAAGATGAGTGCATTCAACCACCACTACAACAATCTTGCGGCGAAAATAAATAAAGAGCATGCCCATCAATGCTCACTGAAATGGAAAGGGCTGAAAGTAGCACAGTGTATGTTCAGAGTTGTAGAGAGCATTTTTAAAAGCTGCAGTATTGCGGCTGCATTTTGTTTTCTTCACAAATGCAACTTTTCCCGTAACCATAGCACTATTACACAATATACTTAAAATCCTGACATTTTGAAAACAGCATGTAAAGTTGGAGACTGCTGCTTGAAATCTTTTTCTTTCCTAGAAAACTGAGCCTTACAGAATTTTCACTAGAGATGCACAGCATCTAGTCCTTTAATCTATACATGAGCACTGCAATAGTTGTAGTTCCTAATTTATACTTACATGCTTCCCACAAATGGAGAAAAACCTGAAGACAATTACACATGCTCCCATCATGTATGTGTATGCATTCTGGAACACAAACACAGAAGACTTAATACATGGTCCCCCAGGAATCTCTTGAACAGATCACAATAACTGATTTTTTAGTAATGTAGGACAGTCCCCATATAAAATAAATCATAAACTAGTAGCAACGATATAAAGAACACAAACACAACCTCCCCACAGATCAAGACAAAAAACCTTCAGTCCTCTATTAATTATGTCCATCAGGCCCAGTGTACTCATCTAGGCAATTGCTGGATTACAGAAACTCCTCAGGTCTTCCAAGCTACTTAGTAGCAGGGAGCAAGCTGTGAATGTCAGGGCAAAATGACTAGTCACACAAAACAGTGTTTCCTTCAAACAGAACTTGGGACAGGCAAGAGAGAATCCTGAAGACATTATAGGGTTGTGACTTTGACAACCTGTAACTGATGACAAGTATCAACCATCCCTTGTCCTTCCCCTGTAAATAAAGGAACCAGGAGTGTAGTCAAATTTAAAAAATGTGTGAAATTAAGGGAGAGCTGATTTCCTCTCCTCTCCTTCATGTCTTCTTGAATTAAACACTGACCACTTAACCAAAATGAGTGGTATAGAATTGCTGTTGGGTTTGGGAGGGTTTGTCTAGTTCAGCAATTTTGAACCTATGGCTTCTTCCAGTTCTCTGCTTCTGTTTGTATTCTGTACCTTGCCTCTTTCTTCCTTCATGCTCATAAGACTGTTGTTAGCAAGAGCTCTCACTCTCTTCAGTCTCCTTCCTTTTCTCACTTACATCCCTCCTAAAGACTTGTTTTCTACCACATTTACAGACTCTAACTTGTATCAGTAAGACAATTTTTGCACTACATGATTGTCCAAGACAATGACTCATTCTTCTTAGCATCAAGCTTAGTTTCTTTCAGACATGTTTCGGCCTTATTAAACTCTCAAAGGTTTATCTGGCTATATAGCAGCAATCCTATTGCTGGTGCTTAAGGACAAAATAATTTTAATCACTGGAATTATATTTTGTATATCTTACCAGTAAGGCAAAATGAAGTATCACCCATATAACTCCAAGAGATGTCACCAAGAGATCATACCGGTTTCTTCTGCTTTGCCAGAAGCCAGAAGGTGACATGGCAATAATCTTCATCGTGACCTATGGATAAAAAAAAATTCTCACTTGTAATAAGAAACTATTATTCCTTGCCATGAGATCCTCTTCCATTCTCCAAAATTTTTGATTGCGTTTATTTTATGAAATAGTTTCAAACAGTGAGAGACAGGTTTCACATCAGCTAAATATTCCCATGTGCACTAACTGGATAATATTACCTTCCCTTGGATGGAGGAAAACTGGTATGTGTCTAAGACCACAGATGACCAAGGCCAAGGGATGAACAGCATTCTGAAATGTTTCTCTGTCTCCATCAAGTATCAAAGACAGGAGTGCAGCTGACCACTTCAGACTGAATGCTTAATGTATAGATTGCTGAGGTGAATGTGGGCTTAAGAGACCTTAAAGTTAAACAAGTCATGTCAATAACATGTAGCTAAAAAAGGTGGCGGTATCCTAGCTAACTAACTGTCTGTAAGCAAGCTAAAATCACATAAACACATCTGAACTCAGGAACATAACTGTGTTCTGCAGAACCCACAGTTCAAATTAATTAAAAAGCTTTCCTATATTACAAATATTTATTGCTTTAAGGAATACTCTGTACTCAGAACCATCTGTACTCAGCAGCATGTCAGAAAAAAAAGCTAAGAACAGTAAAAGCAGTACGTTTTACAATGTACCTGGTAAAAGACAGCTTCCAAAGTGCTCGACATTTCCAATTTAGGTAAGAGGAATGCAGATGAGAAGCTCAAGAATAGATACTAATAGTCACAGAAATAGTCACATCAGGTAACGGACACCAAGGTAGAATGATGCATGTAAAGGGAATGCTTAAGAGTTTCCCGTACCCAAGTTGTATTAAATCTCAGAGCAGGTGAAGAGTTACTATAAAAAGGCTATAAATGTCAGGCATTCATTACATTATTTTTTCCATTCCACCTTGCAACCCTGCCATTTAACATTTCTGAAAACTAAACTAGATGTAAGAGGACACTAGCTTGAGGTAAAAGGCTGATTTTCCAGTTAGCTTTTTGCCTTATAATGTTTTCTGAAGCCTGACTACAAAGTGAACAATATGGTCTCTGAATCTCTAATTACCATTTGAGTAACCTAAGGTATCTTGCCTCCTTCTACCCAGTTACCTGAGATGCCGTAGGGAATTGAAGATGGATGGATGTGACTTGCAAGGATGACATAAGACCTGTAAACATCCCTGGCATTCTGGAGTGGCTAGTGGAGGTAACTGACTCTCACCCTTAATCTCCCTTGATCTCAGTAACACCTTAAACACCTACCTCACACATAGAATTTAAACACCTAGCTTCAGGTCTCCAAAATCTTGAACTGAGTACCACACCATGGAAATAAAAAAATCACATCTCCCTTTACTCTGTCATCAGCAATGTGGTAACAAAAGTGAGATCTTCAAATTCTTCTTATTTTCTCTACCACATATTTATGATGTGAGCAGTAGAGGTTTAAGGCTGAATCAGGAGGTGTTAGGTTGCACACAGGACCATCAGCTATGCAGAAAGCAGATAGCAGACTCTGAAACCAGATTGTGCTGCATTAGGGAAGATCCTGGGCAGGAAGCTGCTTCCTCTCTCCATAAATTGTGTGTGCATTCACAGTGTGATAGCTTGCCTGTTGAGACAGTCAACAAATTTTTCTTGGCTCTGACAAAGTTCCTTTGAAATTCTAGAAGTGTATTTGTTTCCCCTGGAAGTATAAGACCAAAAAGTATTTCCAAAGACATAGTTACTAGGTAAATTAAAACCTGCCTGTGTATGACACAAATAAAACTTTTCTGTGTTTGCTCAGTCTCTCCAGAGATACTGATTTCTCCTGAGTAGGGAAAAAAGAAGCAACAACATGGACATACTCTAGCTACAGCTGCTACAAGGTATTCACTTCATTGTTTATTCATCACTACTGGCAAAACCTATCAATGGAACATAGAAACTGTCATATTGGATTAGAGCAGTGGGAAACATCGTCTACTATCCTGTTTCTGATAGTGGTCAGTATCAGCTATTCAGAGGGGACTGACAAGAAAAGTAGTCAACCAAAAACCTATAAAGAATTGTGTACTAACCTAACCACAGAGGAAGCATATTCTTTAGCATCATAAGCGTGTGCTCTGTTACATTATGGATATCCTTATACATTAAAAAATATAGGTTTTTCAAAATGTGTTTAAATAATTAGATTCCAGTCTTATGAAAACAGGCTAAATACACCTTGCAGAGTTTGAAATAACAATATTCTTGTAGATAGGGAACTGCTACCACGCAGGAGCCAGATTTGTGCAACAAAAGATATACAATGCTGGAGCTAGGGCGCAGCTTATTAAAAGATATTAAAATGAAGTATGATACTTAAAACAAAATGGAGAGAGGTTTGATTTTCTCACAGCTACAGAGTAGTGGGGATTAACACACCAGGCAAAAACATACATGGATGAAGCAGAACTTCCATGAGACAACACAGACCTTTTGTTGTATGGAGGGACTGTAATAGATGTTCTGCAAGAAAAGAGTTCACTGGGTTCTCCAAAGCACACTGTTAAATACTCAGATTGAATATATATGAAAAGACACACAGCCCATGGTTGTAGAGAAGTATGACAAATTAAAAGTTTCTTCTTGCAATACATGATTAAAGACAAGTGACATGGAGAACCCTGAATGTACCCATTCAGAAATAAACACCATAGTGAAGAATGAGAAGCATCCTTAACGACAAAATGAAATCTATACATACAATTCTTAATCTCTGGAAGTCATAAATATATTACTTTACCTCAAGGACAAAAATGAAGGTGAAAACAACAGACATTGTTGCTAAAGGCACAGTCACTGGATCTGCAGCATCCCACTGAAAAGCAAACATAATCCATTCATAGAAGAATAGCTGTTAAACAGAATAAATGCCTCTTCATTGCCTTAACTTCTCTTGAGGGTTTTGTTAATGAATATATTTCACTTTAAAATATACTCAGACAGGAATGGCATCTTGGTGTACTCCTCTCTCTCAGATTTACAGCTTAATTAGAAATTATGAATAGTGGACAGGAATACAAAAAGGCAGAAATTGACTCAGCTCCACATGTTACAATTAATCTACAGCAATCTATGCCAACTGAGATTGCTGTATCTAGAAATCGTGTTTCCTTGCATTCATCACACTAATGGCTCAACTGATCATTAATTGGTGTTAGGAAATGTGCAACACATGCTGTATTACTGTAATGAAATGTTTAAAAGAGACACAATTACCTTAACTGATAACAACACAGACTGGGCCAGAACAAGTACAGCAATAGTTCTCTTAAAAAATGGATGCTGAGTTATATCATACATCTTAGCTCTAAAGCCATCATTATCTGAAAAAGAAAGAGTTTGAGGAGGAGAGCTAAAATATAAAATGACATTTTCCCCCTATTTCTTGACATATTTTCCATGTTCATTAGAGGCAAAATAATCCTTTCCCATTTTCAAAATACATTTCTAATTTTCTGCCACAATTTTCCATAACAAATAGGGCTTCTGAACATATAATTTCAAATACTGAACACCAGTGTTGCATGAAAGCTTTGTTACTTTTAGGGCAAGTGCATCATTCAACTGCTGTCAGGTTAATACATTCCATTCATATCATTACAGCCAACTGCAAATATTTTTCATTTAGAAATTCATTTTTTCATTAAAGCTTATCCTAAAACCATCGAAGCACAACCATTTTTGGGTTGATTTTAATAGCCTTATGGAGAGATCTGTAGTTGGAGCCTGTTTCCACATTAACTTATGCACAACCTCCTAGTGGCCTCACGATTACAGTTTTAATTTGAATCGCAGACTCCTGGGGAATTATGAACACTACGGCTCAACATGAAAAAAATCAAAATATCTTTGATACCCGGACGAGGTGGGAGATGAAGAGGTTGTGCTATCTTCAGTCTGCTTTTCAGATCTTCCCATCGTCTCTGATCTACAGTCAGTAAAGCTGTCCCCTTAATAAACAGAGAGAAGCATATAAAGCTTTTGTCATTTAACAGCTAAAGTGTTCAACACTGCAACATGAAAACAACATTCTCTTTGGTGCCTGAACTAAAGTTACATACACAACTTCCCTTAAATAACACACTGTTTGGGGAAAGGAGTCTGAAGTATCAGCTGTTACTCAAGAGGATTGCTGGATGCATTAGCTGTGAGTTTCTGGGACTCAACTCAGCAGGCACAGTTGCTGCTCTTTGTAGCAGCAGCCCAGTGTGGGCAATGAAACACTGCAGGAGGCCTTCCAATTGACTGAACATCATTTGTCAGGAAGCAGAGTGGTGGATTTTGTCTGGACTTTGCAGCAGAAAATCCTGAGGCTTGCTAGTGCCACTAGAGTTTCTTCAGGGAAGGAGCCCTCCAGGAGACCACTGCTGCTCTCCACAGCTCTTCTGCTTGGGTGTAATTGAAATAAAATAATAGTATGCTATGAATCTACAAGAGTTCTCCACAGAGGAAGCACAAAGAGAAGTGAAGACACCTTTAGTGTGGATGGTGGTAATGTGTGTAATTGTTCACATAACATAACAAACTTCAAACAGAATTCAGTGTCATCTAAAATGACCTTCAAAGCAAAGTAAGTTCCTTATCACTTCAGAGAACTGAAAAATCTCATAGAAGGATTCTAGAGTTACAAAAACAAAGGAAACCTTTTCAAGGTAAATATCAAAAGCCTGTTTCCAAGACACTTGGCTCCTGTCCCTGTCAGAAAAGAGCTGCACTGAGCTGGGTGAGGGCTGGCATGATCTTTGGGGCTTGCCTGGGCATTGGCTTGTGTACATGCTGGAACTGTGGCTGGCTGCGCAACTGATAAGGTCAGGATTTCTTCCTCTTAGTGAACATAATCTCTTTATAGAGCTGTGTCCCTAGATGTACCCTGGGAAGAGGTGCCGTCCAACACAATGTGGACAGAGTGACAGATGTAAAGATGCTGACTACTCCTGTCAAGCCCAAATGGCAGCATTTAGAAACACAGATTAAAAGGCAACACATTCACCCCAATGAGCGTGTCTGGTTTATATTCCTGGAGAGCCTTCACTGCAAACAAGACAAAAGGTGGCAAAAGAGAGTGGACTTTTGTAAAATCTTGAAATAATTGTGCCAAATTGCTTTGTTGGTCAGAAACTGCCAGTTCTAAAAGCAGGATCATCATAAGGGAACCACAGAGCAGAGCACTGCGAGCAGGTCTAGGGCTGGAGGAGCTGTGCTTGCATTTGGACTTCAGCTCAAAGTGCGAGCTAATGTTTTAGTTGATCACATCTTCACTGCTGATTGAACTCCTGGCACTGGGAGATGTGAGAAGATGTGGGAATTGAAATGGGGTTGGGGGTTGGAATTATTTGGGCTATTGTCCTGTCACTGGGACAACAAGCCCAGAGCTTGCTGTGGTACTTCCCAGTCCAACATTTCCACACCTGCAGTTCCAACAACTCATATGAAAAACTGGAGCATATCTGAAATTATAATATTTTTTTTTCTTTTTAGAAAATTGTTTGTTCTCATGTAAAATAGTTTATTCAGTAGTTGTCTAACTCTGATTGTTGTGAACAACTCCTGTAATTTTTCTAACCATATATTAGCTATGAATTTTCTAAAGAAAATATCTACTTTAACACTAATATATTGGTCAAGTATCTAGTTTTAAGGAAATGCAACTTAACCTCACACTATGGACTGTTTTGCTCTCACTTTCTGGGCTAGTTGCCAGCGATTTCTCTACAATTTTCTTCTTAGTTTCTGGACATTTCTTCACTCTACTTGAATATTAATAGGGCTGAAACTCTTGCCCACTTAATTAACATTAATCCTTTGAACTCAAATCTGAAAACATTTTCTTTTCCCTATAGTAAATACATAAAAAGTAACAAGTAGTCAAGAAAAAAGAAAGAAAAACAAACATTACATGTCACTGCAGGTTACTAAGAAAAAACTGAAGAAGCTGAACCAGAAGATATAAGACTTATATTTTAAGTATCATGTGAATTCTATAGAAATATTGCCTGATGTGCCTGTTCAGTGTATTTTACAGGGAACTGCTACTAGCAAGGAAGGACAAAGGACATAAAGCTTTTTGTTTTCATCTGTGTATTGACAAATTTGAAGGAAAAGTAATATTGCATAGCTGAACAAGAAGTGACAAAAGCATCTATAAAAATCCAGTGGAATTCTCATACTGTAGAAATTTCAGCTTTGTTAATTCACCAGTCAAAATTTAGTGAATAAGGAAAGAAATTATTAGCACATTACTCCTTGTTCTCTAGAACAGATACATTTCAACAGGAATGACTGCACTTTATCTCACCAAAATTACACTGACATTATGAAAACATAAAAATACCTTCAGAACAGCAGAGATTTTAGGCAATTTACTTGGCTCACAATCTGCTTGACCCCATTTGATGATGCCTTGCTTGCCCACATTAATGCACAGTAACACGCTGCTTGGCTCCCTTCCAGAAGGAGTCAAGTGGTTTCCCTGATGGACAAACTCAGCTGTTGTGTTTGCTGCTGAGCTCGGGTCAGGGCCAGAGCCAGCACCCAGCTCCAGCACAAGCACACTGGGCTGTCACACAACTCCACGCCCCACAGCGTGTAACCATCCTTTCCCTCCAGTGCCAAGAGTGATAAAAATATCCTATCTCATTATTTTTGTCACTTTGAATTGAAAGACAAAAAAAATTAGTAATTTTGTCTCGATACCTCAGAGGCACCACAAGAGGTTCAGAAGAAGCCCTCAGATTAAAGGTTGTGCAGTGTGTATGCAGCAGTCCCATCCAGAGGATTCCACCTTTTAACAAGTGTAGACATGAGCTACTCTGAAATAATTCCCTGGGGGCAGGTTTTTCTGCTTTTCAGGGTAATCCAAAAAGCCCATGTGAACTTGCCTAGAACACTAGCTGCATTTTTATTTGAGTGATGGCCAATTACTTTTACAATGTACTCTGCTGTTTGTAAGGAAACAGCCACACAACTTTATTTTGGATCTGAAATACTGCAATGGGAGGGTTCTAAAGAGACCCCTTAGTTGCAACACGTGCAAACATAGCATATCTTTTTATCTGCTACCACATGTATGCCTACATCAAACTAAACAGCAGCATCTGTAAATACATTGTGCCTTATGTTCAATCTCCATCTAGCAGCACAGCTGCACTATAAATAAACTCTAACAGCTTTGATAGAGTGTGTGATGGATTGCTGTCATCACAGGCTTCAATTTTGTAGCAAGGACGCATCAGGTGTATCTGAAGCCATATTTGCAGTCTTGCAAAATGTAAGATTGGCAAGGCAGTACTAAAGGCAGCCTTACCACATAATGTAGATAGTGTATTATCAGTATCAGGTTTCTTAGAGAGCCAGTTCTACACTCAATAAACCCCTCACTCAGAATAAACCACCTCACTTAGTACCTTGTTTTCATTAAAATTGGCGATGACAACTCCAACAAAAAGGGTCAGTCCAATCATGCAGCCAAGGAATACAAAAACATGGATGTAGATTCCATGGATCTGAATAGACAAAAATAAGTAAGAGTTAAAAAAATTCATAGTTATTTGTTGTAGAATTCAAAGACTCTGATGTCTTTCCTTACCGGCCCAACACGATGAATAATAACATCTCTGACTTCCACCCAGCCTTTTAATGAAAGAACTTCAAACAGTGCCAGCATTGCATTGCCCACATTGTCAAAATTAAAATTCCGAGGATTTGCCCTGAAATGCAGTACACAAATAGGTGAAACTTTCAGCAGTAAAGTTGTTCGATTTGTTACCTTGATTCTTCATAGTCTAACATTTAAATACCTTGCACATTTGGTGTGAAAGCCTCTGAAACATATCAAAGTTCCATATCGGGAAAAAGAAACAATAGCAACAGCAATAAATACATAGAGCATAACTTTTTAGATCCCTATGCATGTTTTATTTTCTTACTCAGAATCTGACTCACAGTAATAAAGCTTATAACATGTTAAAGGACAGGCTGGATGGGGCTTTGAGCAACCTGGTGTAGTGGGAGGTGTCCCTGCTCATGGCAGGGGGTTGGAACTAGAGAATCTTTAAGATTCCTTCCAACACAAACCATTCTATGACTCTATGTTCCTGCATTTTAATGCTTTTGCCAATGACATGGGAAAAATACAGCATTCTTGAAAAAAATTGAACTGATGGCATTGGTCAGATTCTCAAAAAAAGTATTTCCAGGAGATAATTCTCTCACACACATAAAAGATCTGAACTCCAAGGTTGGTGATATGGTTTCGAAAATGCTGTTCCCTATTTCATTATCATAAGTAACTGACAATATAAAGCAAAACTTACTGAGAGGACATCACATCTTCTTGGCTTTCCTATATCATGTGCTCTGACCCTTTTTATTAGTAGAGATTCAAGACAATGTTTCCAGCTGAACATCAAAAGTACTCTACTTGTGCTAGGTTAGCACTTTGCTCTGTCTCTACAATCCAAGCCAGATAATCCAAGGAGCCCAATGACTTTTCGACAGTTTATAAGGTAAATAGTTGTATTCCAGAAGAGTTATTAAATGTTTGGTGCTTCTTGAATCCAACCATTTTGTGAAAAGAGGACTGTCAGATGTAGATACTTCTTTTTAATGCAGTCCTTTTACTGTCATCTGGCTCTTGAAAATCTGGCCTGACAGACAACAGGTGGTATAAATGTCTTTGTGGTAAAACATTTTTCTGCAATAACAAAACATTCCCCAAAGTTTACAGTTATGCTGATTAAGACAGTTTTTGCTTATTTCTGGATCAAGCTGAACAGGACTGAATTTGCTTACTCGAGGAAGAATTTCTCTGAAGTATGCAGAAACAAAGACTTCTGCAGATGTCAGAGTTTCACTGACTGTTCAAATCACAGCATACTATTTCATTAGTGTAGGGTGGCTCTGAATCTACCACTGCTAGTACATTCTTTATCCACACACATGGCCAATTAAAATAATTGTGGCTGTTAAGCTGATTTTGCAGAATACCAACCGAGTGAAAAATATAAACAATTAAAAAGAGTGAGTTTTGCCTGTTCAGGTGTTGGGAAATACTAAATGGACTTTATCAGAACACTAATCAAAACCATAAATTAGCTTTTAAATAAGTTTTACTGCACTTCTGCACCAGATAGACCACAAGGATTCCCTGCACTGGAAAAAGAAAGAAACTGCTAGCTGGCATGGTTGATGGCCATAGAATAGAAAGGCTGTTTTTAGACATGATATGATAATTTGTTTTTATGGGTAGTTGTAGGTAGGTTGATTTCCATTTATTTTTCTTCCCTTTTCCTATTTATTCTTAGGTTCTATTGTTGCTTTATGGCTCTCAGGATGCCTTCATAATAGTACTAAAGAACAACTAAGTGATGATACTTTTTCAGAAAATAGCTCCCACTGTAATAATAACAAAATCAAATCTACTTCCTATATAGGTTCAGTACCTAGAGGGTTTTTTATCTTCCTTTCTGGTTTATGAAGTGGAGGTTAAGTCTGAAAAATTTCATTTATCTGGCTTTTTACTAAATATGCCAGGATTTTTACTCTTAATTTGATTTGAATTACAATAAAACCCCTCCATCAGTAATTTAATGTCATCACAGTTGAGCCATTTTTCTACACCAAAAGCCGCATTTTTGAAGAAAGATAGGCCAAAGTGTAGCAACTCACCAGACTCGTGGCACCCAAAATCCAGGCTTTTTTTCTCCAGGTCTTAGCTTTAAATTGAGATTTTTGGAAACACTTACATTTATTCTGAAGATGCCATGACAATCTTCCTATAGTGAAATAAACCACAGTCTGAGATTAAACACAAGCCTGTGAGAGATGCCAACATGCCAGCATAAACAGCACATTTGCCATGATGGAAAAGCAATATCCACAGAAATGAAGGATTATTTATAAGTCTGTGATTAATAGTCATGGACGTTTACCCACACAAAAAATGCATCTTAGTAAGTGTTCCATGTACCCTTTTCCTTCAGGACTGACAGTGCTTTTCAATGTGCAAGACTACATAGCCTTTCACCTCTTTCCTAAAGACCATTGCTCTCTTTAGGTGATGATATTTCTCCAAATGGAGTAAGAAACACAGACAACTTTCTCCATGTAGCCCACATGGCATCCCCAGTGATGTGGACCTCTAGCAGTCTAACCTGTTTTTCAGTTGCGGACCCAGGAATACAAAGGTGTCATTTTCCATGATTAATTCCATGTGCCCTCCAGTCTTTTGCAGATAACATGGCATTCATTTGACAATTTTTTTTTAAAGACAGTCTCCAATATTTGGACCTGCTTTACTTTTTATATGGAAATCCACCCTCACCCTCATTTGCTGGCTCCTTTATCACCTTTCTCTCCATCATCCTGCTTCCAAACAAGAAAGACCCCAATATCTCTATTTCTCGTATGATAACTCTGATTGCCCCACTTGCTTTCCCCAGCAGGCAAAAATGACACAACATACCATTATTTTTAAGCAGAAAAGCAATTCTTACCCTAGAGATGATGTGAGGATCATTGCATTTAGCCAGTTTTCCAGCAAACAGCTGCACTCCAAAGCTTGCGAAAACAAGCATTAACGTCAGCAAAAGAATAGAAACCTGTAAAGATGAAGTTGTACTTGTCAAGCTCTTCTTCTGCATACTTGAAAAAGGGGATCAGCTCCCTTGGTGAACTGCAGGGAGGATTGTTTTGTGGCATAAACCTGGAGATATGGCTTTTGTGACAGACATGTTACTTTAGGTTCTTATCCAGTAACCAGGTGCTCTGTTATATTAGTCTTATTTTTAACATAAGATCTAAGAATTGCAGATAAGAATGAAAGCTTTCTTGCACTCAGTGCACCACCTTGCTAAATTCTGTATGAATAAGAATTGCCACTCACTTCAAAGAAACTGAGTACTTGCATATGTGCTGCTTCTGTTTTGCTGATTCAGGCTAATTAATCTGATTAAGCCATTGTTAGATATTTAATTCCAGGATAGCTCCAATAAAGATAAGCATGAGCAAATCAAGATGTAAATAACTTTAATAGAATACAGTATCTATTAAATGCCAACTAGCTTTTTGCTTTTTGTCCTTGTTCTATTACTCTCTGCAAGTATTTTGTAGCTTAGTGTTTTATAACAACCTGACCTAATAAAGCATTCTGTTAAGGAATAAAATGGCTGTTGCTTAGGCTGACCAATATCACATAGGGTTCCAAGACAATAGATTGTGTTCTGATCAAGCAATTGCAGATTCCATTGTTGTTCTTATTACTATAAGTGCATGACCATGATCATAATAATAACAAAAAAGACGTAGGAATGAGATCCAGATCTGTCATGAACAGTGTACTGTTTTCGGCTGCCTCTCAAAAAACTTGAAGGTAGAGATCTGCAGCTCAGAAACCAGGTTTACTTTTGGTCTTGCAAAGCTGCCATACACTACTTCTCATCTTCCTTGAACAACTAGAACTGTGAATAAGGGGTAGACTTTTTTTTTCAGTAGTCCTCCTATGTAATTATGACCAAATGTATGCTAAGCAAGTAATATAATTGATAAAAGAATTATTACAGCAGCTTTTTTCAGTCTGAGTTACTTATATTCTAATTTTTAGCCCTTTGTGTGGTCATCGGCAGTGACAGCCACATCGAAAAGTAAACAGACAACAATGGTGAAAAGAATAGAAAACATGAATGTGATATCAAAATGTTATCTTATTAATCCTTCATATATTTTTACAAGAAAAAAATAATTGGCACATACCAAAAAAATTTCCTTAAAGCCACTAAACAGCTCTCGCACCACTTTCCTCATCTGAGGGACCAGTTTGAAAATTCGAAGAGGTCGGAGGCAGCGGAGCACCATCAAGAGCTGAGCTCCAGATTTGGCAGGGACGTTCTGAGGCATCCAGCACAGGAATATCAAACTCACCTGGAGGCGACAGGACAGGAAGAGGCAAAGAAGGATGAGGCTTACAATGTCTTACCTGGCATAGACACAGCACAGAAGGTCAATGAACACTTCTGTACCTTAAAATTAGAGTAAGGAATAAGGCAAAAACCCATCTAATTTAGGAAAATGGCTTAGCTCTCTTATGCCATGGCTTATTGTCCTAACTAATGGACATCAGCTTGTCTTGTCTCCCCCTTTGACTCAAAATCTATTTTATAATCTTAATCAGATGGAGTAGTTCCAAAAGGAGAAATCAATCTGGCTGATTCAAAACAGGGACACAAACCATATTTTTGGAGCAGGCAGCATTATGTCTCTCCCTCCTTCTCATTTCAGAGATTCTACCCTGAAACTGAGAAGTCCTCACCTGGAAAGTCTGTTAACAGTTTTCCTGACAGTTTTTCCTACCACTTTGTTACAGGCATAAGTGGTTTTGTCACCATGTGGTTTCATCACACGAATGTTATGTATTTGAAAGTGTTTTCAAACAGTATAGTCGTGTCGTGTAGCCTGAACAATCTCTGACAAATGGTCATTGATTTAAAGTCTCTGAAGTGCTTCTTATTTTTTAAAATCCAGTGTTATTATAGGGGGACAGAGGTGAGTGTATTACAAAGAAGTAAGTGCACAAAAAATGGAGGATCAAGATGGTATCACCAACGATTTAAAACATAATACAATTAAAAAAAAAACAGTGATAAAAGACAGCCACCCGACCAAAACAAAGACTTGCCAGTGCTTCTGACCTTCTTCCACACTCTTTCAAGATCATCAAAGTCACATTTGGAATATCCAAACTACACCACCTAAATTTTTCTTTCAGACAAGCAGAGGGATTCAGAGAGATTTCAAGAAACTAAAGCACATAGGAACTATGCATACTACAGTACGAGTTTTGTACAAGTATGCATATTTTTATTTATGCTAACAATGGAATCTTTGATACAAATTGATCATGACAAATTTTATGCAGCACATCTGCCTGGTGGATTAATTTCTGAAAGATTTAATCTAAATTCATCAAAGACATTTTTCTCAGTAATTTCTCCAGTTAGAAAATATTTCATACTCTATTATACTGAGGACTGGTTTTGACACATTCTGTGGTATTTACTGATATATGTGAGGAGGAAATGGACACCCTCCTCTTGTATTTGAATGGAATGCAAGAGATTTCCAAGAAAAAAAGGAAACTGTTGAGAAACATTTTCCTGAGAATCACTGCTGATAGATATGGGATATAGAAAGATGTTGCTTTGCTTTCTTCTATAGCAACACCAGCAACAAAGATGTGCCCTCTGTCAAATGGTAAAGGCTTTTGAAACACCTTCAGTAAATCAGGAATATATTGTTGAGAGGGGAAGAAGAAACTAATATCTATGAAACAGGTAAAATAAAGATTCTCCTGCATAAAAATGCTGAAGGAAGGTTGGAGATCTTGAGTTTACTCTGAAGGAAGATCAGATCTGATACTTAAAACATATCAAAAAATAAAGAATTAAAAGGGGCTATGCAATGACCCCACACTAAATTGCCAGGTGTTTATCACATCAGTGTATTTTTAGATGACTAAACAAGTATTTGTACAGCTAACTGACAGGACTGCACATGAAAACAATGGTGTCTGAACACAAATTACACTACTGCATTTGCATCAGAGTACAGAGACAAACTTTTTCACACTGCTAAACATTTATATAACCAAATATATCAAAATTAAGAATGCCATAAAAAACTTCAATAAATATAAAAACTTACAAGATATATAAATATGTCCATAACTCCTCCAAAGTCCCTAATGACAGCTGTTGGTGTAAAGAACAAGCCATCTGCCATAATCTTCAGATTAAGCTCAATGCTCATGAATATTACAAAAACATATTCAGCAATCTGAAAATCAAAGCAGAGAATGATCATAATTTAGGAATAGGCAACAGAGAAAAGCAAGGTGACTGTGGTTCAATAATTGTAAAATGATTCAGTGGCAGTACCTGGAGTGTTGGAGCATGCATAACTCTTCTAAAAGGGGATTCAAACATCATGGAAATGCAGGAGCATATTGTAACAATGATCATGACCCAGTCCAGGTAAGTAACCAAACCCAGCAAGTCACTGCAAACGATACATAAGGAAGTGCCATTACAGAAACATCCAGAGCTATGTGTACTTGTTTTGTGCCTACACTACAGTTAAGTGCTTTCCTATGAAAAATAAATTGAGCTGAGAAGTGTTAAAGATTTCAGTATTCAGAAATGTGTAGCAAAACTAGAGAAGTTACATGCAAGTGAAGAAGAAAAGTCTGATTAAAAAATTCTCTTCCTGTTCATCCTTCTCCCCAAATAGCTCCATAGGAAGAAAAGCCTTTTCTGGGAAAAAAATAAAACAAAACAAAAAAAAGAAGACATATACATGTGCATGCACATTTACACACATCCATGCATGTGTGTGCACACACACACTTATACTGCAGGCTTTTGTGATCAAGCAAAGTTACTTTTGCAGTGCTTACTAAAGCTGATGGTATTTGGTATTTTTCACAGCTCCAGTAACAGGATCTGTTTTAGAACTATAAAAAGAAGAAAAGATACAGTCATTTACATTTTATTTTTGTCAGCATTATAATTATACCATGCATCAATCAACTCAAAGTAATTTCTGTCCAAAATCAAGGCTTCGTTTTATCTTGTCTTTATTTTAAATGTCTGTATAAGTTTCATTTAATTCTATGCAATTTCAGTCATATTATCAACACAGCTAGTATCCCTTTAACTCATTGCATACCTGTAATTCCTCTAAGATTCTTTGAACTGACAGTTTTTTGGATCTTGCTTTTGTAAACAAGGACTTAATGATGTAATTTTCTTGGGAATAAGGGGGATAACCTGCTACTGAATTTTATGTACCAAAATGCTCTTTACATTTACTTCAAAACCTCTTGGACCATAGCTGGATGAGGCTCTGAGAAGCCTGGCCTAGTGAAAGGTGTCCCTGTCCAAGGCAGAGGGGTTGGAACCAGATGATCCTTAAGGCCCCTTGCAACTCAAACCACTCTATGGTTCTGTGATCGTATGATATCCCCAGTTAACACACACACACACACACACACACACAAACACTCAAATCCTTCCACAAGCTCTATCTCTTTTACTTCTTTACTCTTTTTTTGATTAAAATTTTTAGATTCTCTGTATCTGAATTTTCCCATGTAATCGTTGTGCTCCACCTACCATATCCAAACACCCATTAGGCAGTCAGAGGGACAATCACTCCATAAATAATATGCACATTTCTAGGTGACAAGAATTAAGTTCCTGCTGCAGCAATTATTTATCAAATTCATACACAGCAGAATGACTGCTGTGGGAGAAGCTACAAGAATACTTTCCAAGAAGCCTCCCCTGGCCCACTGGTTATAGGCACTTTTACTTATCTTCCAACTCCCGTAGGAAATCATGCCAAGACAAGATCTGCACTGACATATCCTGTATTTCATTGGAGGGCTCTTGCCTTTGGGATGTGAAATTGCCAATACATCCTTGCTGAGCTTAAAGTGAAAAATGGACTGAACACACTTGAGGAATTACCACCAGAGAGATTTCATGGTTATGAATTACAGGAATGCACAAGACATACAAGGAGAACAAGAAACATCTTCCACGGGCCAGGTTCACCCACTTAATACCAGTAAGTACACAGAACATACTAGATTAGGTGCCTTCCCACTGAATCCACTGACTTTTGCTTTGTAAACTCATGCCTCTCCCTACATTTTACATAGCAGCATTCCTCAGCCTTTTTTACTAGAAGAAAATATGTATCCTATCAGTTTGAAAAAGATATCTAGAATATCTTACTTGGTAAGCTAGATGGAACAACAAATAAAGCAGATATGACTTAAGTAAATGAAAAAAAGAAGACTGTTTAAGAAAATCAGTTTATTCTTATAATTGCAAACATTTTATTTAAACTGTTTTAATAAAAATATCCTGTTACCAGTGGGCATGCCATAATGCTAAGGGGCACTGACAAGTATTGCTAAGTGGATTTGATTGACTGTTTGTGTGTTTCGTTTTTCTGTTTTAATTTGCAACTGCTTCATGGACCAGTGCACCATAATCAAGTTAGCAGTTGCATAGAAAAGTGGGGAGGTAACTCAAGGACGTCTCTACAAAGGTGGCAGAACCTTAAATACAGGTATTGTTAAAACTGAGTATCTGACCATCCTGTCATGCTAACTAGAAGTAATTTGTTGAAGGGCACAGAGAAAATCAATGTCAAAGCAGCTGCTGAAACCAGTCCTTCTAAGTGCATTAACCTTTTAAAATCAGGGTGCCAGCAAGAGACTGAGTTTTAAAGGAAGAGCTGTGAGATGATTTTGTATCAAGCTGCTGTACATGGATCTCTATCTGTGACACTCACATATACCTACAGCTTAGTTCTGAGTCTTCCTAGTTTTCATCAGGTTTCAGCTTTTCTCCTTTTATCTCCCACAGCTGAACACCTCCCAATCCCAATTATGGGCTACAGAGTATTTGGGTGAGCATAGGTGCAATTCATTTCTCTTCACCTTCTGTTCTATGAGTAACTGTTGGCATATAAAAACTTCTCACCTTATGATGAGGAATAGGAAGGGAATAGCAAGATGATTCCCAAAGGTCTAAGAGTGGGAAACATTAGCCTCTCCTCTCAGCTCATGCCTGCAGTTTCCCCACAGTCTTGTCCATCTCAGCATCACAGACTGCTCAAACACATCTGCCCTTACAGCATTTTATTGCTTCCTTTCCTCCAACAGCAGGACCACACCACAGACAACTGGCTGCCAGCTTGTCTGGTGACCACACTATATACAGCTTTCCTTGTGAAAGAAAAGTTGGGGCTTGATTTCTGAGGACATGGAAGTAAACCCCCATTGGAGCCAATGTTGCTCTGAAATGAACTTACGCATTAAAGCGAGCCCGTACCACCACTCGGCAGAAATTCCTGAATCTGTGCTCACGGCCAACTATGAAAAGGGGTTTATCGAAATACGGGTGATTCTCTCGCAGCTCCTCCTCCTGGACTTTCCTTTTGAAAAAATGTAAATTATTAAGTGTTACACATTATGCCTGGCAAAAATATCCCTTACACTTTGTTCTTTTTTTCATGTTGACGCTTAATACTTTTAACTTCAAATAGAGAATACTTAATACAGAAAATGTGCACTCAGACTTTTGATTTTTAAATACCTTTTCATTTCAGCTTGTTCCTTTTTTTCTTGGATCATCTTTATCTCACTGTCTTCTCTCTGTGCATTTCTGTATCTCACTGTGTTGGAGTGCTAGAAGCAAAATGATTCCATTTAATCGAGGTCTGAGGGTTGTTGTTTTTTAATGTTTCAGATGAAAGCAAGATACGGTATTTTACATAGGAATATTCAAATGAAAGATCTTTATTTCCAAATGTACTGCATATCAACTCAGTCAAGCATATTGCACAGTATTTTCTATCTACAGCACAAGGCTCCTTATTTTCATCAAGGTTAATTTCAGTTCTAATTTCATGCTTGAGGCTCCATCCAATCTAACTTTTAACTTTAAAAACAGAGGTCCTGTAAGCCCAGCCGATCTCTCTGAACTGAAATGAATACCATCAAAGTTACTAAGGGCAAAGACTGGGAAGAAAAGGCTTTAGACACCCTTTCAGCTTCTCAAGCCTGCTGCATGGCTGCCAGGCTGCGAGGCATGCAGATGGTACAGGTAGTGACTGCTGAGTGCAGGGATGAGGAGAGGGACGGAGGGAGGCAGGATGCTGTCTGAGCTCATCGAGTGGAGGGAACAATCAGCACTAATGTTCTGAGTTATGTGACTCTGTGAAGCATTCCTGGTGGGGTAATGCTGGGTGTTATCCTTACTATTGGATACTCACAAAGCCACATCTGCTTTAGTTACCTTTAAAGACTGAGATAGTTTGGAAATGGGATGACTGATATTGCCCCTTGAATTTTTATTGTCATAGAGATCCACAAAATATCATCTGAATTTGCAGAAATGAAACTGCACTTAAGTGCATGAAATTACACACAGTGAAATCCATGATTACTATTCTCCCTTTTAGTCTTTGTCCCTTTGTCCAACAGTTCTCCTGCTTGGAAAATATTGCTAAACTTCCATCAGAAATTTTGAAATGCCATTTTGCCAGCCTGAGTGATTTGTCTAATTCCACAGTAATGCTTTTTAAGGTGTCCTGGGTAGTAACTGTTGTGTTCCTAATGCAGTGTCTGCAAATTCAGCGAATCTATCTCAGCAAGCATTCCAAAACCAGGAAGCCTATCAGTGAAATAATCATATCAATTATTTTGAGACTAATTCTAATGCAGTTTCAGCATTTGTCTTATGACTTCCTTATAAGATTTCAAAAGACAAATTTCAAGCAAGTTGATAAATAGAAATTAGTCTTATGCAAGTGTCTCGGCGTGACTTTATGATGTGTATCCCCTCTAATTTGGCCAAACCAGCACAGCAAGCATTTATTTGATAGTATATATTCTTATTTCTTATATTCTCAAATTGAAACCAGCATTTCTATAAGGACTTACATCTTGAGTCAATGTTTCAAGAGATTTTCCTCTGCTGATTCGCTGGCTGTTCGAACCATGTCTCAGTGACCTGAAACAATCATAATCAATTTAACAATACATCTCAAGATGAAATTTTGACCTTTATAAGATGACCATTATAAAGCACTGCTCTTCAGCCACCCAATATCTCAAATTCTTATCATTTTTCTCTTGCTAACATCAGAAGCTTATATGCTCTTCAATTGTTTTCAATCTGGTCTAACATAAGCCAATTTCTATCCTTCTGATCTTTAAATTGATAGCTTTGTAGCTGGCAAAGGAAATGACATTTGAAATAAAAAGGCGTTTTTTCCATTTATACAGTACAATGAATTTCATTATGGTTACAATGAAGAATGTAGAATTCAGTTCTTTGTACAACTAGGTAGTTTTGGCTTTTCACATGTTAGGGATTACTCAAATTTAATTCCTTTTGTCACCTTTATCTTAAGAATATTTTAAAACCATCCATTCTGTCCACTCTTACCTGCGTTCTTGTCGTATATGATGCTGGACACTAAGTATTGACCTTTCCTTTGCGGGCTGCCCCTCAAATGATCCGCTCAGCATGCGTTGTCTAGTGCAGGCCCTACGAACAAATGTAAAGGTGATGACACAGAGCTTTCAGTATAAATGATAATTTCGGAGGCAGCACATTCAGAGAAATCAGCTTGGTTTTGTGGGGAGCAAGGACTTCAAGAACAGAGAATAACAATACAAGAGCAATGGACTTTACATGAAAATATTTCCAAAGCAATGGACCCCCACTCTGCAACACAACCGGTCATCCAATGAACCTTCTCCATGCCTTAGCAAGGGCCATCTATGACTTCTTTTAAGTTTGCTGTAGAATTTTTGGTCTCTCAAGACTTCAGTAAGTGTGAATGGGGTCAAGCAATGCATTAACCATCAGTAAAACCAGTTTCTCAGTAATAAAGAAGGGAATAGAACAAGTACAATAGCAATTTTAGTCCCTTCTAGGGCTGTGCATACTTACTTATGACTTACAACATAACTTGGAGTGTTCAAAACAACTGAAACCATATATGATATGAAATGAAAAGCTGCACATTGCTGATATTCTGTTATATGAAATGTCTGCTCTGGGAATGCATTCAACTTGCAGCATTTTGTTATGTGGGTTTTCTCACTTGTGTGCTCATGGTTCATTTTGTTTTTTGCTTAATTTTGGCAAACACATTTTACACAATTTGGCAGAAATGAGTATTTGTTGGCTAGTAAGTGTGCCACAGCCAAACAGAGCATGTGTATCTTTATCTTGATGGCTACAATGAAATTGATTTGCTTAAGAAAAAGAGAGGTTTCCACTAAAAGAGCTCACAGATCCCTCTGATGGCTGAGAAATGGAATTTCAATATTGGAAACATATTTTAACTTTCCAGAATGGTTCAATTTGAAGTTTACACTGTGCACTCCTTATTGCTCATTTTGTGTTATGAGACCACTTAGAGAAACACAAGACCCAGCTGGTAATATTCCATACTTTTTATTGAACTGAATCTTCATTTTTTCTGAAAAGATGAAAAAAACTATACACTCTCTGTGTAACCACTCTGTTTGCCAGTCTACTGTAAGGCTTAGACAAATGCCTTGACAGCATGGGATGATCATTCTTGACGGCAAAAGGTGTCCATGGAATGTTCTTTCCCCACTCTGACTTTGTTTTTCACTCTTCTCCACTTTTTCTCCTTCTTTTGGATTTAAACACATAAATGATACAAGTAGGAATCCAAAGGGATATCTGAAACAAAAATGAGAACCTTAGAATGCTTGTCAGTGTCACCACTGCCAATCAGATTAGCATGCTAGAAAAATACAGTGTGCTACACTTGTTATAGAAAGAATTAGATTAAACTACACTGCACTAAAGCATCATGACATATAAGAAAATTACTGCATGTCTTATAAAACACAGCTCATCTTAGGTAAATCACGAACATTTTAATACCAAAGGATTTTAAGCATTATAATGTGGAGGATGATACCACATAACACTGTCAGAAAACAACTGAGATATTTGAATACCTTTGCAATTTTTGATTGAAAAAAGGAAAAACAGAAAAAAAAAGTTCCTAAAAATAGACCCTATCTAACTCCATTAAAATGACAATCCAGCTTTTCCCAGCAGAGACGACAAAAAGTTCTGGGGTCTGCCTTCTGTATAGAGACTTTTTGGTGTGGCAAAGAGGGTAACTTATCTCTTTTTTCCCCTGTAGACATAAATTATTACGCTCTGCTTTTAACAGCTAAAAATTCTTTTCTTGACATCAAAAAGTAACTTGTACATAAACTTTCATGTTCTTATATACAGAATCTTGAATTCCAGGTTACATAAACACTTAGTGTCCATAATAAAAGAGAACCTTAAATGCTCAAGCAATACATCGTTTACCTGAATAATGAACAAGATGGCTTATTTGATTATGAATAATATTATGAAATAGACATAGCCATATGCTATGGGCATACTGTGGCAGAATGGGCATGCATAAAGAGTAACACCTGTAGAAAGACTGTTTATGAGCTCTAAGCTATATTTAGAATTTACATCCATTGCCTCTTTTTCAACACCTCTGGAAGCCCGGCAGCTCTTCTGTAGTCAACAGAGAAATAATGAAATACTTTCTGTTTAGCACAAACATCAGAAATTTTTATCAACTAACTCCAAAGAGACTTTTTTTTTATTTCTAGAGAAAAAGAAGTTGTGCTGAAAAGGCCTTGCCTACTTTTGACAGCCTCTCTCCTGGCATTCTCTACTTCATGGGAATTAGTGCCTTGGGAATTAATCTTCCTTGTATGAACTCTTAGTAAAAGCATTTGACTCAGAATCTGGATATTTTTCAGCAGCTTAGACACCTAGAGTTGCAGATCTTTGGGGATGTTTGAAAAAGATGGCAGGTGCCATGGATTTTTCAGAATTGCAGAGCTGCCAGATTGAAAGTCTGCAGTAGGGTTTGTGTTCTCATCGCAGACACGTACACGTACGTGCTTGCTCTCCGTGCCTGCCTGTGAGACACGTGCCCAGGCTTTTAGCCAGCTCACAGCCAGTGGAGATGTGGGACTCAATTAAATTGCTTGTACAGAGGTAGGCAGCACCACCTGCAATGCCTTGGAGTATTTTGCCTTGCTTCCAGCTGCTGCTCCAGCAGGGTACAATACACCTATAAACTTCTGTATTACCTGCCATCTTCCAGAGGATGTTTTGGACATCCTCTGGCATCTCACAGTTTACTGTATGTCCAGATGTGAACAAATTCATTGAATCCTTAGTCAGTTAATTTAATTAACGATGTTTGGAAGGTATTAAACTAACCATAAAGTGGGCATTTAAAGACAAAGCAGTCAGCTAAAGATCTCACTGGGCTCCATTACCTTTATTGATTAGACCTCTGTCAACTAGATGGTAGAGTTCATCCCTTAGCTCACAGGCAGATTTGGCTGTCTGCAGTTGAATCCCACGCCAGGCACAATCAACATGTCACAGTGTTAAAAATTCAGTCCCATGTGGTTTGAAAATTGGAGTTGAAAAAAAATGTTTTCCTTGCCTTGATACATTTTTATATAACTGCAGCTGATCAGAATCTTTTGACCTTTCTTCAAACAACAGACGCAAAATTACCCTTTTTAGCTAAAATTGCCCTCTTCATCTTCCTATACCACCCCTCTGAAATATTAAAAGGTTCACTTTCACTTGTGGAGGAATAAGGAAGGTATGAAACAAAGGGGAAGAGACAAGAAATATGTCAAGCTTCTGGATTTTGTACTCACCTTGCAGAACTCTGAGCACAGTTCAGCAGCTGCAAACCACATGCTCCAAATCTGCCTTGAAACATGCAAATGTAATAAAGTATCCTGAAAGAGAAAATTCAATTTGTTAGGTTACCAGAAAGCCAGGTGAAGATCACACACAACAAGAAAATACTGGGATACCACATCCTTTGTACCACATAGTTTGTATTACCTGCAACCAATTAGGAGGTCCACATTTTTGAAGTCCTTCAAGCTATTTCACGCTTTGGAATTCCTGGAAAATAAGTCATGAACAGAGTGTTCAAGTAACATTCTTTGACCAAATGTAAAATGTTAAAGGTTTTAATCAATACTTCAAAATACCATACCTTTAATGAATATTCTGAAGTCTCTTGCAGAGGGTAAGCATGAGGCTCACGCTTGGATTTTGTCAGCATCCTTTCCACAACAGGTGTTTACTCATCTTGCATTCCTGTGTAACACTAATTTTTTTTTTTTTTCTGTATTATTTTAATTAGTGAGTATTTATGTAGTAACGGTAGCAACTGCATATATTGCTATATACTTTTGTTGTTCTCCGTGAAATGTGCTCACACTGAAGCCTTAGTAGTGTGGTGCACTTCAGTGCAGTTATCAGCCTGACTCAGCACTGTTTTCACTCTCTCTGACTCTCTATCCTTACTAAATCTTTCTATGCTCTCATTATAATTCCATCTAACCGGGAATATATGGCTAAATGTGACAGCCTAAGATTCACAGGGAATCTACCTGAGAGGCATTATAGTGTTTCTTTCTTTCATTTATAAATTTAATTCAACAGGGCACTTTTTGAACAGCAAGCACAATATACATTTTCACATCAGCTACACTACTGTTCTTTGGGGGAAAAAGATACTGTTTCTTAAAGAAATCTGAATTTGACTGGTGAAATAAAATGGATTGTTAATGCAACTTGGCTAAATCAGGTTTTTCCTTTTCCATCTTTTTTCCTGTTTCCTTCCATACCTCTCTAAAGCAAAAAAACCCCAAATAGTCATTTATTTTCTTTAGTGAGTGCTCAGGCAGTTGACCTATGGTAGGAGACTTTCTTTCCTTTAGCAATTTTTATTCTTGATTGTCATTCTTTCCTTGCTGTTTCAGCTTCTCATCTCACAGATGTTTGTATAATAACAATTTTTATTGGATTGTAGAAGAATCAATAAAAGCAATGCAGAAGAAGAAACCTCAAGTGGCCATCCAGTCTACCACCTCTCTCAAAATGAGATCAATTCCATACCTGCAGTGTTGGAGACTCCATAGCCCAATAACTCTACTTCACAACTGTGCTTTGCAGTGATCTCTAACACTGTGCTCATTTGGCACAAACCTCATAAAACAGAGTAACTTCTTTCCAATGGATATGTGCATTCCAGTATTTCTTTTCTTCGTCTTTGCATCAGGCAGGTGAAATCCAGTGATGCCGTACACTTGTACAGATTTAGGAAGGTGGTGACCAAGTCTGGATTTTGCACCAGATGACAACAATCATCAATGGAAATTACCTGGAACATTTGTTCTGAGAAATGCATGGCGTCAAACCCTCAAAGTTATGAAGAAAGAAATCATACTCTTAAGAGAGAAAACAGAAAACATATTGACGCCTTAGGATTTAGCTTTTATATTTTTCAGATCCTGTACTGCTTTAGTGTGCAACTCTAAAACTCCATATAGCCTGTTAGCTACTGTCCTCTCATGCTGGTTAGACATAACAAACCCTCTCTAGGCCTGGACTCAAGGACACCTTGTTGTCCCAGGCCCTGAAATATGTAAACTAAGCCTCTAGAAAGGGGGAACAAACTTGGGGTAATGATATCACTACCTGAAATTGTAATTGGAGAATTAACCCTGATAAGCAAATGGACCAAACTTATAAAAGTATGAAAAACCCGTGACCTGTCGTCCATTTTGGGTGGAGCCCTAGGGCTCTGTCTGCCCATAGTGTACCTCTATTGAAGGCCCTTCAATAAATACCCACTTTTATTCTCTTAGTCTTGTCTAGCCTCTGTTTTCAGGTATCCACTCCAAGGCATCAATATGCCAAGAAAGTTGTTGCAAGTGATTCACAACCAACTAATACAAGTCAGTTATTTAACACAGGCAAATTTCTAATAAAGGATACAAAGGTATATCTTCTAGGATCATAGAATCATAGAATCATTTAGGTTGGAAAAGATCTTTGCTCATTCTCTGTATTAGTGTTCAGAGAGATTTTATTTAGACATAAATTTCTAGCTTTCCTAGAAATCCCTGTATGTTGCAGAAATACTTGTACGAACAAAGTCTGAATTATCTTCTAGCATATTAACAAACTAGAATAAGATACTTAATTCAAACAATTCTTTCTTCCCTCTCTCCCTTTCCCCTTCCCTGCCCTCCCCCCTGGAAGTCTCAGTTTCAAACAAAAGATAAATTCATTTCCTTCAATTAGTTGTTTATGAAACTGAAAATTCCACTTAAGCATGGGTTACACTACTCGCTCAGGCTCAGGAAACACATGAGACAAATCTTGTCTAGCACAGTGAAAATCCTATTGCACACCTTTAGCATCAGTTTAGAATTTGACTATAGCATCAGCTGTAATGAAAAGCAAATAAAAAGCTGCTGATTAAAAAAAAAAGTTAGTTTCCCAAACTGTCACAATATATATTATATATATATATATATGTGTTGTAGAGTGTACTTCCCTGGAGATATTCAAAAGGTGTCTGGATGTAGTGCTGGGCCACTTGTTCTGGGTGGTCCTGCTTGAGCAGGAAGGTTGGACCAGATGACCTCCAGAGGTCCCTTCCAATCTCAACCATTCTCTGATTCTGTGAAGTACAGTTTAATGGACACCAGAATTGGGTTTCAAATGATTGACACTTTGATTATATTTTGGACTATGTGAGACTACTTTTAATTTGCTCATTTCCCCCACCATTCTGTGCTGTTTAAAACTTATCCTCAGCACTGGAGAGAATTAACTGATTTATACAAAACATTTTGACTGGACCTGCTCTACTCTCTCTACTTCAGAAAGCCAGTGGGACTAATAATGGACTAGACCCCATTCACAGATAATGATTGAGCAAGGAATGAGGGTCAGAAGAACCACAGGCACAAAACTTGCTTTTAAGGGAAAAGCAGTGCTCACAGCAATGCAGAGTGAGAGAAAAGTGTGAAGCACTGAAGATATGCAGGAGAAAGTAAATTTGTAGAAGTGGTTATTGCTGCCGAGGGAAATGCATTGTAATTTTCAGAAAGGAATGGATCCGTTTGCAATTCAGAGGCACTATTAAATTGGATCCTGTTTTGAAAAAGTTTTTCTGTCTCTAACTCACTTTTACTTTATTTCATTTTTCAAGGTTGAAGTCCCCACCTCAGAATGGATTTATGTGAAGAGTTAAGGCCTTTGTGCTCTGACACTGGCAGTGTCAGATGCAAAGCACTGATCAGAGCCAAAGTACCAGGATAGTAGTTGCTACATGCTTGACTTGGTTCCCATGCCTAATTGCACCAAGACCACAAAGGAGGCAAGGTGAAGGTTGGTTTCCAAACAAGGATGCTCACAAATGAGGTATTTCCCTGAGGGTACAGTAAGAAAGCTGCAGGAAAACAAAGAGACCCAAGACATCAGTTTTTTAATGTAAGACCAGATGAGCAGGTGAGACACCCAGGAACTGGGTGCATGAACTGTCTCTCTTGGTGGCCAAGGGCTATTGATGTCCTTCTTCCTCTTCTTGGAGAAGATGTCAAGCTGCAGTTCAGCATATAAAAGGGAAAAATGAGGTTTGTATAGAGAAGGATGCACAAGAGAGACATGAAGGTACGTAAGTGTAATGCACAGTCCTTCTATACAGTTGGTTATATTGAAACATTCACATTTTGATTCAAAATAATTTGGCAAGGTTTAAAAAGTAGGGGTGGGAAAAGGTCAGAGGTGGACTTAGGTTAGAAAAGAATTAAAATTCCCTTTCAGCACAGCAATTTTATCAAGTTGAAGTTGCCCATGGGCAGCTTTACTTATATAGAGGTATTGCTTTAGATAAATGCTTCTCAATTCAGGTAGACAAAAATTAAAATGATGCTAGAAGCAATCTTTTCAGAAGGGACATTCTGAGTTATCTCTTATTGTTCTTGGCATAAATGCCATTTCTTCTTTTGTCAGATACTCTGAATAGCTGAGAGTCACCAAATATTATGAAGGAGTTTACAGCATTTGCAACTAAAGCAAAAATAAGAACAAAAATCTCTCATGTTGAGAGTTTGAATTTTCCAGTTCACAGAACTCCCCATAATCAACAGTGGGAACACTGTCATCAACATGGAAACACTGGTAGTGCTCAGGACCAGTCAGCCCATCACTGGCAATGCTCTCTATCAGTTTGCCCACCAGATATGCCACGAACACAGTTTTCTTATGCTGGAACATGCATTGCAAGTGTTATAGATCAGAGCTTATTTAACAATTTTGAGGCAATAACAAGGAACAATAAACAGTATTTGTTCTTCTTCTCAGGAGGAGAGTAAGACTTTTCGTAAATGACTTACAAGCAGCCCAAGAAAGCATTAGAGGACACATGATCCGTGTTTTTCTTACTTGACAGAAGTTCTCTCTTTTTCTCTGTATCTCAAAGTTCATTGCCAATGATCCAGGAAATAGATTGAAAAATTCAGTAATGTAGACTAAATTAACAGAGTAAATAGATAATTAAGAATAAAATACTAGATTAGTAAATGAAAACTTTATTCTTCTGCCTCTGAAACTTCAGAGGAACTCAGGTGAATTGATGAGAAGTCCTTTTACATACAAGGCTTTGTCAGAAGCCATGATCTGAAGGACCAAGTGGAATTCAGCAGGATTGAAACTGGCAGGACTGATTTCTGGTTCTGTCCTTGTATCTCTGAGAACTTAGTGAAGTCCAATGGTTTGCTTGGATTATCCTCCCACTGTTTCAGACTTCTCCAGCAAAGGAGAAAGTTCTGTGTAGATGGGAGAATTCTGAATTTCAGCTTCCAGGATTTAGTTTTTTTCTCCTATCTAAGAAAGAATGGAGCGCCTACAATATCAGGGTTTTTAAAAAAAAAAAAAAATTAAATATATAAAAGTAGTTTTTTTTTCTTTTGTCTACATTTTTTCTCTGCAGTACAGTGTATGAAACACACCAAAAAAACCTGACATTTGTGTAACCCTGGAGGCATCAATAACATTTCACAGTTCTCATATAATACAGAATTTAATTACAAATGTTTTACTGAAATGCTGCCAGGATGCCCGTATCTAAACCTGCATTTTTAGAAGTATTTTGCTTAAACTATCTGTAACAATAATTCCTGTAAAGTCAAGGCACACAACTGAAAGAAATGCTTACAAATAATGCACTAAATTTTGTTAGGATTGAATACTTACAGTATTGCATTTACATTTATCAATGATATTTTTACAATGAGTATTCATTTGAATTAGTGATTTTTTTATGTTGTCATTACAAGGGGTTAAAGACAGAAAAAGTTTCATGTTAATTTCTACAGTTTTCCAGGTGCTGCATTCTTACAGAGCATTAAAAAGAACCAGAGCTGTAAAATTTCTCAAATGGTATTCAAGAAACTTCAAAATTCAGAAATCACACTGAAACCCTAGTTCAATGCTCCTCATAAAACATTGCCTTACTTAATCTGTACTTTTCAGATCAGTTATTCCTAGTAATACTGTGTATTTGCCTGGGACCTCTCACTGACAAAATGCAAATATAAATATAAAAACAGTGACCTATACATTGTTTGCATTAATAATGCACCTTGTACTGAAAACAGTCATTATAATGTAAAACCAACAGTGGAATGAAAGACTGCAGCACAGAGTTACCTATATGATGACTTCAGAAATGGGTCTTGGAGACTTAGGCTTGCATTATTCACTTACTGTGCTGAGTACTTACTTGATATGGAATACCAAGGAGGGATCATTATTAAAACATTCAGGAAATCCTTCTATAGAAGTCATAGTTCTGAAATCTTCACTGTCCATTTGGTACGTGGAATAGGATTAGTTGTAGTCTATGTTTTCTAGTGCACAATCCCTGCAAACGTTTATGTGCTGGTATTTGCAAGGACCAGACTAGAATTCTTTAGGCAAAATAACACCCCTCATGAAGAGACATGTTTTGTTTAATTTAGAAGGAAGAAGTGAAAAGAGCTGAAACATGATCTTTCTGCATGACACAATTCAAATACATACTGAAGAAGTACAATCCCTCTCTTTTTGCTCTTCCAGCCTATAAAATAGCCAAAGAGCAATTTATCTTTAATAATGAAGCCAATAGATGTACTACAAAGGGATTCACTATTATGACTGTTATACATCCAGTAACATTCGTGACAAACAAGGTTGTGAGAAATCAGAAGATAGTCCAAACAATATCAAATGACATCTGACTCTTACCTTAGAATTTTATTGATCGCTGTCTCTTTTTCTAGAAGGTTTCTTGCTCTGATGCTGAAAACAGATTTACGGAGCTATAAAATTAAGAAAAAGACAGCAGACTTTTTAATTGTCTCAAAATACAGCACGTGTATGTGACAGACAAATTAAATCTTATGATGCTGAGTGCATGAAAAGAATGGTGAAAAAAAATCAAATGCTTATGCACATTTTTTGGCCTTCCAATCCCAATCCTTAGGTAGTTCTGTGTAGAAAGGAGCAGATAGTTTTGTTGGCTAGCACAAATTTCCTTTATTACACATTTCTTTTCTTCTCCAATTGGCCAAATCACACCATTTTGCTACTTTTTCTCCACTTTGGATTTTGACTAGGCTGGATCATACTCTGGAGCCGTCTTGATTGTACAAACAAGCCAGCTAACAAAGCTAAGATGTATCATTTCAGTGTCTTTTTTTTCCCACAGACGCAGAGAAAAAATATGTTGAGAAAAATATGCTTATGCTTGCCTCTGGTCATGAACAGTGTTTCAGGAATCTTCTTGTGAACAGGACTTCCTGAATGTGAAATGAAAGGACTGAGATGCATGAAAAAACAAGCAAGTGATTAACAAACATGGCAAATCAGGGAGCAAACCACAGCTGAAGAATTTAGCTCAGGAATTGCACCTGTGATGAACAGAAAGCCTCTGGCACATTGCAAGAAAAAAATCTGTCAGCTGTTAGGAGATTGTTACCTTGAACAAAATGGTTGAGAGAGATTTGGAAAACTCTTAGCAATCTGTGTCCTGGTTTTGATCAATCCGAAACAGAATCTTTAAGCACATTTCTTTAAATGTTCTTTAAATTTTCTAAAACACTAGCTCAAATCCAGAGTCATTTGACAAGTAATTTTGCTAGAACTTCTCTTAAGACTCGTATTGACTCTGAGTCACAGTTAGATCTTACTTTGTAGAGAAAGAGAAGCCTAGAAAATACCTTTAAAACTTCTTAATTATAGTGGCTGTACTTAATAAAATGGATACTGCTTTTAAAACCACAACTGTAACAGCAAGCTACAATCTCTTTCCTACCACTTGCCTTTTCAAGTGTGGCCCCGTTATCCTTTCTCATATCCTAGCCCATCTCTGTACAGCCAGTAAAAGTAATAACACAGGTGATTTCAAAAAACCGCTGTTTTGACAATCTGTGGGTTCCTTAAACAACCTGCAACTTGAAAACGGAAATGAGGTATGCAACACTTCAGAATGTAGTTTGGAAAATAAGGTATTGGAATTTCAGTTAAGGTTACAGAAAGAGTAATAAACTTGTTGAATATTTGAGTGTAAACAAGAAAAATTTCCATTGCCTGGATATGATTAATATAACAATAAACTGAAAATCATGATATGAGATACACCTGTTGGGGAATACATCCAGTGCAGACAGTGCAGCTGGGTGTGCAGCTGCAGTGTGAGCTGCAGGTTGAGCTCTGGGGGTGCAGGAGCCTGAGCCCAAGGAAAGAGGCCGTGAACTGATGACTCTTCGCCTAACAAAGGACACAGGGACCTGTGGCACTCGAAGACATGGCAGGAGCTGATGATCCCTGACTTTTTCTTGCTTAGACTGTGAGAGTATAAATGCCTGGGGTGCCTTTGCTTGGGGTCTCCCCGTAGAGGCAGCCAGCTCGAACTGCTATTTTGTTACTCAGTTATTGTAGCAAGATTAAATTATTTTAAGGATCTGGATCTCTGAGACTCTGCTGTGGGAAACCTGGGGTGGAGTTGGTAAAGAAACCTTGTGTGACTGTGGGAGTGTGGGGTGTGTAGCTGGGAAGGGGCCTTGGTGTCAGCTCAGGTGATGGAACACTGACTGCTGGAGGGGCTCCTGGATGGATGGTCAGACAGGGAAGTAAAATACCATTATAATAAATATTCTGTAGGTATAAATATGTCATATATTGAAATATATTTGTGTAGGTTTCAGCTCAGTTGCAGTATCTTGACACAGGTTTAGTGAATTTATCAGCATCATACTTTATTATGGATTTAGATATAACTGACAATGCTGAAAGCAATGGCAACTCTTTCACATATTTTCTTTTTCTAATGTCAGTGAAATTAATGTCAGTGGAATCCTGTGTAACCTTTTTTCCTTAGCAGAATTGCAGAAAGAAGCTTCTAAACCACAGAAGCACCTATTTTACAAGATGTTAGTTAATAATTTTTTAGGACTCAAGCTTATGGGAATAATGAGGGTGGAAAATCATACGTTTTGTTTCAGTTCTTTTTTCCTTTTAAAAATAAATGCTTTAGAATAATTGCAACTACATGAAACATCAGAGAAAAAAAGAGTGTTGCCTAGTAATGTGTTATGTCCATTTATTTTTAATAACAATTCTTGTTAACATCTTAGAAAGTGAAAAGATTTCAAATATAGGAAGCATTAATTTCTCTACCAAATTTCTAGTTTTTGCTCATCTGATTTCAGTAAAAAGTGCTGAGTCATATAAATTTTCCCAAAATTTTCTATAGCTCCTTGTCTGTCATAGACCACTTCTTTTCAGTATTTAAATTAGGTGACAAAACACCTTGGCATTAAAGGTTGTGGCCAAAACAAGGAAATTCACCCAGGTTATCAACGAGGAAGCATGCCCTGGGAAAGCTGGGATAAGCAATCTATGAATTTCCAAAGACCCCACAAGGATGTTGAGAGGTCACTTAATGCTGCTGCAAGCTGAATGTTAAACTACCTAGCACCAGCAAGAAAAAGAGCATCTAAAGAAAAGGTGCTGGCAGTTCTAGGGCAAGGGCTACCTACATCCTGCCAGGGACTGCTGAACCTCGCTCTAGGCAGCAAGACTAACAAAGGAGACAGTGGTGTATATTTTGCGTTAAAACACTGCTAAACCCCTTTGCCGCCCCTGTTGGAAATAGTTTGACTCCCTGTCCTTGATGCCTTCGAGGAACATCATAATTGTCTGCTGGGGCTGTGCAAGAACAGTGCTGTACTGTGGTATTTGGCTGTCACAGAGCCAGAGGTGCATCAGCCAGAGAGATGAAGGGAAGCTGCAGGAAGGAGCGCGTGTCTGGAGCCACTGAGATGGGAGAGAAAAGACTGTTCTGTTTGCATTTTCAAAGCTGTTCATGAGTTTTATTTAGTGATACTTGAACAAATAAATAACAGAATTATAGAGTCACAGAATATGCTGAGTTGGAAGGGACCCAGAGGGATCACGAAGTCCAACTCTTGCCCCTGCACAGAACACCCCAAGAGTCACACTGTGTGCCTGAGAGCTTTGTCCAAAGGCTTCTTGAGCTCTGTCAGGCTGATGCTGTGACCACTTCCCTGGGGAGCCTGTTCCAGTGCCCAGCCACTCTCTGGGTGAAGAACATTTTCCTGACATCCAACCTAAACCTCCCCTGACACAACTTCAGGCCATTCCCTCGGATCCTGTCACTGGTTGCCACAGAGAAGAGATCAGTGCCTGCCCCTCTCCTCCCCCTCATAAGGAAGTTGTAGACTTTGATGAGGTTTCCTCTCACTCTCTTCTTTTCCAGGCAGAAGAGATCAAGTGACCTCAGCTGCTCCTCAGATGGCTTCCTCTCCATGCCTAAGAAGTCATAGTAATGGAGAAAGGTATCAGAACAGGGTGTTGCATTGCATTATTTATGCAGAGTGCATTTACTTTTCCTTCACTTATTTTCAGGACTAGCTGTGAAACTTGCAGCTGGGACAGGACATCCTTGGGCATGGACCTTGGTCTAAGCATACCCAATGGAACTGCAGCTTAGGTGAAGTTTTGAAGGCTTTTTTACAATCCTGTCTGCATCTGGACTGTGATGGAATTTAGATTGCAGCCAGGTATCCATTCTTTAATCCAGGAATACAAATGCATATACAAGATCCTAGAGTTTGGTGCCTAGGGATCTCAGTGGTCCAAAATGGAATTCACAAAACAACCTAGGCACTTCCAAAGAATATGAATTTTGAAGATAATGGTCCTCCTTTTCTTTAGGAATCAGGAGCCCTTCCTTCAGCACAACGCTGGTGAATTTATCTTGAGTTTAAAATATCCAGAAGAAGCAACACAAGAAAGTATTTTTAGATAAGCACAATCGATCCATTTCTCCTATCTACAGGAGTCAGTAATCAGTCAAATAGAAACACACATATGTCAATATGCATGCTGAAGAAAATCAAACATTACCATAGATTTTTAGAATATGAATCCTTATTTCTATATTAGGTATTTGAACTAAACTACTTCCCATTTAATTTTCCAAATTTGCATAGCACACCAGGCAAATGCAATAGGACTGTACAAACAGAAAATGGGGGTGATGATCAGTATTTTGTTTAATAATGTCTAGATGCCTCATGCTGGTGTAGAATGATGCTGGCAATTAAAACTTGTGATACCTGCCGAGTTCTTGAATGTTGCAGAGGAAATTATAAGCAGTGTTAACATACAAAAGACATTACTCAATCAGACAATGTGAAATTAAATAAGTACAGTACACTCTACTGAGGTTATTTTAGGGTATATCTGTTTAGCCTGCTGGGTTTTTTTATTACAGGTTGTGCTGTACTGTGAGGACACCCTCAGTGCATCTTTATTAGTGTTTATTTATTTATTTATTTACTTCTCTATGCCACCTATAAGTACACTCAATGCAGAAATCACAGTGCCCTATAGCTTTCTGCTACAGAACATTATTTTTTACCATATGACAATGTCCTGAAATCACCTAACAGCATCTGATTACTCTTAAATGTGTTTTCGGCAACACGCTTTAAAGAACTCTTGCACATTACTTGAAACTGCAAGGACCTGCCGTGGCAGGTCAGCAAATTCCCAATAGTATTTCCTCGATGAAAAGGTTTTAGATGGAAAATACATGCTGCTGCTAAACCATGAATAAAGCTTGTGTCTTGGTTTCCACATTTCTTTGAGTTTATTTACAGAGATATGACCACAAAATTAGGAAATCTGCGGGTAGTGCTTCTCTTTCACACGTGTTGACACTCTTCTTTGCTGCTGTTGGCAGGACAGACTTCAGGCACACAAAATAATTCAGTTCAGTCAGAGTGAACTTAGTCTAAATGCTACATCCCATGAAATCCCATTTGTTGTCAAGGACAAAGCAACTGTTGTAAAATAGGCTAAATTGCAGAACATTGTTGCTCTGCAAGTGCCACCCGCTGCTTTGAAAAGGTACTGCAGACATTTTCAACAATAATGTTTATTTAGTAGTGTATTTTAAAAATCCAGGCTTTGTGCCCGGGAAAAAGAAAATCCTTGGAATAAGATTAAAAGCAAAACAACACAGGACAATACCTTTGAGAAGTGTCAGGAAATGACTGTGGACCAGTCCAACACACTAGATGTACTGGCACAGCACTGCTGATTTCAGGGGAATCTATGCCGATTTACACCAGCTAAGATATGGCTGAATGGTTTTAAGTTTTGAGAAATGCTGTGTATTTTGGTTTACTAAGGCCTGATATATTTTTCTAGAAATATGTTTGCATGCCCAGACTCAAGTAAATACTACATAAAGCAGTAATTTTCAACTTGAATTTGATAAAGAATTGTATGCTATCAACAGGTAAAATCTGTGGTGATGTAGTGTATTATTTTTGTATCAGACTACTTCAGAGTTGGCAGAAGAGACAAGCGTTGGTGGGTGTTTGGGAACACAAGGTGAGACAAGGCCATAAATAAATAATGAAATACGAATATCTGAAATGTTTGCTTGACAGTAGAAGAAAAAAGAAGTCCATGTAATCCATTTTTCTAAGGCAATTTCATAAGTGTTTTATTAAAATTAGGAGTTTTAGCTTAGTGCTGTTAATAATACTCTTATAAGCAACTGTAGCACCATATGGGAATAGTCTGCTGTGCCATGCCAGAAATTCCAAGGAAGGAAAAAAATAATCCAAAGCTTCTGTTACAGTTTGGAATTTGTTGTATGCCAATGGATAGTTTATTTAGACTTGCAGAATGAACAGATTGTTAAGTATTATATTGTTACTTAAACATGTACAGCTTCTAGGGAAAATATGAAGAGTCATTACAATAAGCAATATATCAGAATAGTTTTTAAGAAAGAGCAAGGAAATACTTGGTAAGTATCTGTTCAAAGCTTGAGCATTCCATAAAACATAGGATATTCCTGGCCCACAGGAGTTTGCTGTGTAGCCTCTCAAATGCAAATTCAGCAGCACTCTGCCAATGCATCTTTCGTTTGAAGAGATTGGACTCTTTAAAAATGAATGTGACAAAAGTCACATGAAGGGTGATAGAAGGCCAGACTTCAAGTTTTTGATAGATACCTAACAAAATGTTCACAAAAATTTAAGCAGGTTAATTGACTAAATCCTATAGGTAGTGGGGAATTTCTCAGGCTTTTTTGAAAACTTTGCAAAAAGGCTGCGATTATGAGGAAGCACTAGAGATCACATATCCATTTCCTTCTCTCAAAGTAGAACTAAGTATTTTCACTTGGACCTCGAAAATCTGGCCCTTTGTGAGGTTGTCCTATGTAAGAAACAGGCTCACTACGCAGCTGAGAAAGTGGTCTAGCATTAGATGAGTGCCACAAGGACTCAAAGGCTGTCCCTTTGGATCACATGTCTAGAATGAGAAGTGGGCATAATCTCCTTCACTCTTGGGAGTCACTGACCTGAAATAGCCTTGATTCATTTTGTAGCTCTTGATTGTTGCCTTTCTCTTAAGGAAGGTAAAGTTCTTCTAATTAGCTGACTACTGGTCTGGAAAATCTACACATCTTCTCATAACCAAGAACCTTTTTCAATTAAGTCTGAGAATGTGGACAAGGCTAATATTAGCACTCATAAAATCTCCAAAGACCTTAAGGGGGGGATAGTCCATCTCAGACAAACAGGGGAGCAGCTCCGGGGAAGGAGATGAATCCCTCTCTTTTACATCTTATAATAATATGGTTGGTTTTTTTCCCCTTTGGCAACCCTGTGCTTTAAACTTTCATAGGTTTAATGGGTATATTTCCATAAAAATATAGAATGGTTTGGGTTGGAAGGCGCCTTGAATGACCATCTGCTCCACTCTCCCTGCAAAATGAGGGAACATCTTCAACTAGATCAGGTTGCTTAGAGCCCCATCCAATCTGACAGTGAATGTTTTCAGGAATGGGGAACTCACCATCTCCCTGGGTGACTTGTTTCAGTGTTTTACCACTGTCATCATAAAAAAAGTTTTCCTTATATCTAGCCTGACTCTACCCTTGTTTAGTTTAAAATCATTTCCCCTTGTCCTGTTCTACAGGCCCTTGTATAAAAAGTCTATCCCCATACTATAAGCCCCCTTTAACTACTGCTGCTGTAAGGTTTCCCTGGAACTTTCTTTTTCCAGGCTGAAAAACCCTCTTTCAGCTTAGGTGAGGCAATTCATCCCTCTGATCATTTTGGCAAGTGCAGCCTTGAATAGGTTTGTTTCCTTCTGTTTTCTACGTACTCAGTGCAGGAGCCAGGGAGACCCTGAAAAGCTGATAAAGAGGGCAGGGCAGATTACTTATGGCAGCCAACAGCAGATGGAACGGAGGACTCCTGGCCAAGCTGATGTGGGGTTTCCATACATTCTGCTGGGTGTACAGTGCTGGAGGAGAAGGCTCCCCTCCACACTTTGAGCTGAGGATCTTGAAGCTCTGGGGAAGAAGGGACTGTCAGGCTGGGCTGGACTGGGAATGGAAGATACAGACAGGGAGTTTCAAGTGGGAGGTAAAGAAAAATATTACTTCTGGTCGTACAAGCACATTCAGTTAATTGCCTTCACTAGAAAAAAGTGATCATAACTACTGTTAATCAGTTCTTGCCAATGAGTCCTGTGAGTGGGTGGAGGAGACTGAAGGGCCTGCAGATGGAAATCTGGATTCCTTGGTAGAAGCAGAAACAGGGAATGTAGAAGGATCAACAGAAGGGTTTTCCTGTAACTCAGTCCTTTATTGCCTCTTCCCTTCAAGCCAATCTAATGTGTGCTCTTTGTTGAAACACAACTGCACTAAAACTTGCCATGTCTGTATTTTGTTTGATTGAAGAAAAAAGAAAAGTATGATTGTCCCCTTGTATTTTAATGCATCTTCACAGCCTTTGTACCAGTACAAACACTTGAAATATTTTAGTGTAAAACTGATAGAGTAGAAAGCAAATGCCAGAAGGAAGTCCTGAATTATGGCTCTTTTTGAAAATGGCAAAGTATCCAGTCCCTGGCCTCCTTTCCCTCAGAATGTCAGAAAAATGCCAGAAAACTGGCATTTTTTCAGGCAGACTTTTGAACATACTATTCAGAGGCAAGAGTGACAAAGCAATTTTAAATCATCAGAAGTCAGAAACAGACCACAAGAACAGTCTTGCTACTATTGCAGTTGTGTCTTCTCCACTCTGAAGGGAAATATTGTCAGAGAAGTAAAACATTACCAGCTCAAATGTGTATTTGGTAAAATGCTTAATGAGCAAGAAATCTATAAATTGGTTATTTGGACGCAGGGACATTTTTACATATCCATTTTATATAAAAGCAAGAAATACTTGAAAATGCAAAAGAGACAAAGAGGTCAGCTGATTTTCAGTAAATCTGAAATTTACTGTATTTATATATATTAATTTCATTAGAAAGAACTGAGGAGAACAGACATGGGACAAAAATCTTTGAAAATCATGACTGTAATGAGCAAGAAAATGCTGGATCCATAAGCCATTATGATTCCAGCAGGTACATTGTTTTAATGACTTTTCTGAATGTTGTTACAAGATAGATTTTGGCATTTTTCTGTGAATGACATAAACAGGTAAGACTTGAAGCACTTGGCTGTGTTTAATTAACGAGTGGTACATGGAAAATGAAATGGTAGGACAGAGTTCAATTTGGACAAATTAAGTAAATGAAGGAAAAGTTTGAATGATTTTTGTTGATATGCATGAAACTCTGCAAGAATTACTTCAAAAAAAAAAAATTAGTATTTATTAGTATTTAAAAATAAATAATCTTTTCTACTTGGAATACACGTGCAATTGCACTTTATTAGTTTCTGCTATATTCAAAATTAATGTGATAAAATTATTCTTTCAAATTACTCACAGAAAAGAACAATCAGGAACATGACGCTGTTGTATCTTTTGTGCCAAAATTCTGCTTAACACAACTGAATGCCCAAAATAAAGTTTAGAGAGGTTGATTAACTTGGGACATAAGTTTATTACAGTAAGAAACAGAAATTCTGGAAATTGGAATTTATGAATAAATATTCTGCCCTTAGTTCTAAGGAAAAAAATACGAATAAATTATATGAGTATGTCTTTGTGCCTGATGGTTTTCTGAAAGGTATCTTGGGACACCCTGTCTTCCATACTAAAAGGTATTCCTTAGAAAAGCTAAAAGGCTATTTCAGCTTTTACACTTACAAATACTTTCTGCAAGGAAAAGTCCTTTTGGAATACTCTCAGAAAATTGTTTTTTTTTCTCAAGAAACAGAATAGTTAAAGAAGCTGAGCACAGATCAGAAAAAACCCAACACAGAACATATAGCCAGATTAAACAAAAACATTGTATCAAGATTAGGTGGCATGTCTCAGCAGCTCACAAATGCAGTATCGATGATATTAACAAAATGTGTTAAATACAGATTACAGCACAAAGTCTGCTGCTTAATATTCGTAGTCCTCCATAGTAATGACTCTGGCTACCTCTGAGATTGGCTCTTAATTCCTGACCACAACCTCCCATCACAAAGGTACATTTTGCTGTAAGCAGGAAATCAATGGGAGAGCCATATGGTGTGGGAGGTCAAGCTTTCCCAGGAGCTAGACCTTAATGCTGCATCTGGCTCCCACTGGACAAAGGAATGGCTACTAACTGCACTGCTTGCAGAACTAAAAACAAAATTCACACATGTGAAAGGAATCAGAAAAGAAACAGGGTGATAGAAAGGAGAGAAAAAGAGAAAATATGTTTGCTACTATCCAGTTAATCTTACAAACAGAGAAATAAGGGAGCTGACTTACTTATATCCCTTCAATTAAAAGGGAGAGGTTCCAAGTCTAAACCATAAAACACAAGGATATATTAAATGCACTTATGCTTTCTTTTGTAATTCACTCCTGCTTTGCCACTGTTGCAAACATACACAGGGGTTATCTGTATTCTCTACATATTGAGCCATAGGCATTTTCAACGTTAATCTCATGAGTCTGTCAGTTTTGAACTGTAATCTAACAGCCATGTGCTGTGTTGTAAGGCCAAGGATAAGTAACCAGTTCAGAAGTGTCCATCTCACAATAATTTTCTGCAAGGTTTGCTAAAAGTCGTATGTCTCTTAGGAAAGCACTTTGAAGGGTTTCTGTGCCCCTCTGATTCCAGTCTTGAAGTTAAGAAGGCAAGGCCAATGCTCTACAGCCAACTCAGATGTATTTCACTGGACACCTGATTTGTTGTAAATCTCACATCAATTTAATTCTTTGTCTCCCTGAAACTTGCTGCAACTATACCTCAGGCTATGTGAAAGCCACTGAGCCACTGCGCTGTCCTTAATTTCTGCCAACTTCCTTTCTTCTTATCCACCCACTCACACTAAGATTATGTTTCCATATTTCATGCAGGTCTTCTGTCCAAGAAGAAATACTGAAATACTGGTTAGCTAAGGAAATTCCCAGCATACTGTGAATAATTTCCATACAAATGTAGAAGTATAGAAGAACACTTCCCTAAAACTCCCCTTTTCCCTCATCTACAATGTACATTTAATACCCTAAATCCCTCTTTTAATCTTGTACTTTTTCCAAGAAGTCTTCCTTCTTTCATCAAAAAATACCTTCAGAGTGGTTTCTAGTACAACAGGGGAATGCTCACCAATCTGAACAGTCCTGGTTTCTCTAATTTGACTGTGGGTTCTCCAACTTATGGACTGCAGACCACATCAGGACAGAACAGATCAGCATACGGGGTGGGGTAGGTCTGTGGTGAGATCAGAGTTTAAGTAAATTTGCTCTGCAGGACCTCAAGTGGGGAGCAAAAAATTATCATCCTGCATTTCCAGCAGTGTTAAGTTCAGAGAACCCCAGACTCCACACACTGACAGAGAACTCTTAGGGGATGTATAAAAGGTAAAGGGCATTTAGCTATCCAAAAGTGATTTTTTATATTAGTGTTTGGTTAGTTTATTAATTTCACAATTGATTAAAAATTTGGAAGCATTAGAAAAACCTATGGAACTCACAGACTTGACTAGAAAAAAAAAAGGAGTATAGCAGAGAAATCTGTTTTCCAAAGCTGTTCTTTTGATTTGGCATAGATGAAAATAATATCAAATGGATTGTAGTCATGGTTACAGTGATATACACCAAAAATAATTTTTTCCAATTCTTTTGAGAGGGTAGAGTACCTTAAAAAAAAAAAAAAAAAAGGAAGAATGCACTGAAAATCTAATCTCCCTTTATACCTTAAAACAACTTTTAAAGGAATTTGGTAATTTTAATAATTATTATACTGAAAACACTAACTAAATCCATTCTATAAGAGAACATATATAAGATCTTCCTTATTGATCAACACAAATTATGGGGCAGATTGATTCTGAACACAAAAACATACAGTGGCAGATTTTTAGAGAAAGGAAAAAAGAATATTGCCGAAGTGAAAATAAGGGAAAAATAGGGGAATGTAAGGATTAAAGGCTTCCCATCACTTCAAGAAGGCATGGAACACAGAGATACTGACTTAAGTCCAGGAGTAACTGGAGGAACCAGCCACAGTTCAGCTACCACAAAGGAAGGACAGAGTCAGATCTGCCAGCAGGATCTCACCTTTTGATTCTACCTTTTAATTCCACATTTTTTTCATCAACTACAATGCAAAAGCATGTGAAAAGTTTCTGAAGCCATCCCACTGCTACCAGGAGCAGAGTGAAGGCATCCTACCAGGCACTGATATCAGTAAAATGTTTTGTCATGTTTCTTTTTTTACAAAGAAAAGTAAAGTTTGGATGTAAGGTTTATACTTAAGCACTACCAGTCATTCTAAGCTTGTTTTAAGGATATTTTTAAGAAGATTTGTTCATACAAAAGTGAGGTTGCCTTGGCAACTAACTATAGAAAGCTAGAGTAATTACTTTCACAAATCCTTCTTAGTGCTTTCTCCTCTTAATAGGAATGTGTAAATACTTTGTTTTAAGCTACATTTATCAGAAATGTTACTCATCATTGTTTCTACCCTTGAGGCAAGGGGATAATAAAATATGTGCTTAAAGCAGGTTGAATAGTGCAAAACCAATTTGCAAATGCTTATTTAAATTAAAAAAATAAAATCAGATAATGCATATTTGCTTTTGAAGGGAAGCGAAAATTTGAAAAGAATGCAGCATTCTGTTTTCATACTGCAAGATCTCATTGAATAAACTGTGCCATGTATTCATCTGTCTTCAAACACAGTAACAATTCACTTTGTAAACAGCAAGCAAAAGGAATTAAGATGGAATTTAATATACCTAAATTATATTCATGTAAACGGATCTACTGAGCCACTGCACAGCTCTGCATTGCATACTGTGGACTTACCTGCGTGGCTGAGACAACCTTAAGGTCTTTGTTCATCTCTTCATTACATGGTAGAAATGTACTCTGATTACCCTGGCATAGTGTTTGAGATCCATTATTAGTGATATTTGGTATAGTTCTGCCAGCCCCTAGGCTTGTCATTTAATAACTTATAGTTTTTCTGCTGTGCTTGCTAAAGCAGATGATGTCCATTTAAGCTTGACTCCTTCCTACAGCCTTCTTGGCCTGATATGTCATATTTTGCCACAGACCTCCCTCTCAGGCCATGCTGCTCAGCTTTGGCTTACTGCTGCCATAGAATACATCAGCCACAAGAATGGTTTCTTGCACAGAACTAGGGATGGCAATCAACACTAGTTTACAAATTGTCTGTTTTCATTCATTATCAGAAAAGCAATGTTCTTCCCAACTCTCCTTTCCCAGTTCTGCTTCCCAGATCTGCAACTCTGCGTGTATAAATGCTGCCCTGGGTTATAGTTGCAAACACACACCAGGAAAGCCAGTTGTACTATATACCTGCAATGAATAGAGTCATTTTTTTTCTTGTCTGCGATTCTGTAACTTAAAATGTATTTAAAAAACACATGTTAATATTCAAAGAGGAGTTAACAATGACCAATACTGTAACAATACTGAAACATAACAATACTGAAAGTACTTTTCTTTTGTCTATAAATATGTCACTAAATTATGCAATATTACAAGTGATCAAGGACTGATTTCTATGTAGATGTCACTAGAAATCTGGGAAACCACTATCTTCCATGATGTACATGAACATTTTTTTCTGCCCCTTTAGTTTTATAAGGTGTCAGAAGTCACATACATTTACTTACGCTGCTGCATCATCATCATCATGGTCATCATTCCAAGCAGTGTTACTATTTTTCAAATCCAACCACCCATGGGAGACCAGCAGCTTTTAGCACAATGGGTATCAAGTATATCCGTTCGGGTCTGTTTTCTAGTGATTCCCAGGCTTACAGATAGGTCAATATCCTCTAAATAATTTGAATAATTTTAAAATTTTTACTCATCTTCAGTGATTACACTGAGATCTTAATAACTTACCCAATTTTTCTGCTCTGCTTTTTAAAGCAGATGATATCCATTTAGGATCAATTCCTTCCTTCACACTTCCTTCGGTGAAGTGTGTTTTCAAGGTTGCAATAGAATCAAGGCACTCAAAAATCCAATGTAATATTCAGAAACTTTAATTTTCCACTAGCTTCTCAGCGATTAACAGCAAAACTACTTCAAAAATTGGTTCAGATGATGCATGAATTTAACAAATAATCTGTCAAATCTTGAATTTTGAATTCAAAGGTGATGGGAAAATTTAAACCAGAAGAGGATCTGCTATGATGTCTCTTTTAGGCTAAATTAAACATAACCGTTTAGCCTATGTTCGATCATCCTAGCTTTTATTCATTCACTTTTTATGTAGTTTGACAAACTGGATAATCTAATGCCTTTCCTCACAATACTCTAGGCAAAACATACACTAGCCTATACTCTTGATTTACCTTTTGATCAATATATTTGTTTTCTTCAATTGCTGATCTTTTAGAGTGGTCACACGAGGAAGAAGATGCTGAAGGAAGTCTTCGCAGCAAGCAGCTGGTATCTTGTTGCTGGCGATCAATAAACTGCTTCATAAAACTTTCCCTTGTGAACAAACAGAGTATATTGACACAATAAAACCCCAAGAAGAGTTAATATTTGGTTTTCCTTATGACATATCACAATCCATTAGTGCAAAGACAGATAAACTCCCGAGAAAAAGTTGTACCGGGCTATAGATATAGAAATTAATGGAGTGCCAAAATAACTGATAACACTTAAATTAATTTATTAAAGAAATCCGTAACAGAATTGAGAGTTGGATCTTTTGCACATAGATTCGAAGAAAATAATTCTATTGATTTTATTATTTATTTACTGACCAATTGAGGTGCTAAATATTTCAAGTGTCTTTTGCAGTTTTCAGCTCTTTTGAGCTCATTAAACAGCAAGTTGTTACTTCAATGTAAATCAAATGCTGATATAATCCAAAGGAAACATACTCTCTGCATGAAATTCTTTCTTGAAGATTTCAAACAACATCTGTTCTTATAACTGCTTTGAATGTCAGTATTAAGGCGCTTCAGCAATTCTGTGCCTCACATATGCCATGTTTAAAACACAGAGGCATTTCTGTTTACAACAAATATACATTCATCTTGCCGTATTTTAAGTTCAGTAGAGTTGCCTCTTTTCAGTGTAAACTATGTCACAACCAATTTTTCTCTGGAGCGATATTACTACATAGTACAGTAGCTTCAGATTTAAAGATATGATTTGCTAGTGCTAGTTTGAAGTCTGTTTCAGTAGTTAATAGGATCACGAGTGAGTACAGAATACACTGCGAAAAATACAACCAAAAAGAAATACCAAAAAAGACTAAGACTAGGAGAACACCCTCCAGATATAACCAAACAGTACTTTGATGCTAAAACAGCTATGATTGTTTCCTTGAGGTTTGGAAAGTTGTTTTTCCTGACCTTTCTGACCAGCATTATTCCTTTTGTTCAGGTAAGGTACGACAAACTGGTCAAACCAGTTGCCTTAGCTTCCCTGTGAATTTAATCAAAAGAAATGTAACCTCCGGAGACTCAGAACAATGGCAGCAATCTTTCACATCATCCTCTCTTCTGGCAAGTGCTTGCTGAGGATTTTGAAACAGGCATGGAGAGGACCTGTTCAGCCAGCTTGTGCTGTTTCAGCAGACTTTGCAGCCTGTATGTACTAGAGCAGCCCTTGGATTTCTGTCAGGTTTTTTTGACACCGAGCAAAAATAATTGTGCTGTAACTGATGATCACAGAATCAAAGAATGGTTTGGGTTGGAAGGGACCTTAGAGATCATCTTGTTCCACCCTGCCTGCCAGGGGCAGGGACACCTTCCACTAGACCAGGTTGTTCAGAGCTCCATCCAGCCTGGTCTTAAACACTTCCAGGGATGGGCCATCCACAGCTTCTCTGGGCAACCTGCCCCAGTGCCTCACCACCCCCACAGAAAAGAATGATCTCGTAGATCACTGAGCATCTGATCTTTAGTTGAAGAGAGTTTCACAGGGAAGTGGTACCTATGCAAATACAAATAAGGGACAAGGTCATCACAGACTAACTGGTATTGGATGGTCTGTTTTATCCCCTCTAATGATTTGCTGCCAGTTCACCCTATCTTTAAAAACCTACATGAGAATCCATCAGGCTGCTAGTTGTCTATGTGAGCCAAGAAAATAAAATCCAAATGAAAGAGGAGAAACAACACACTTTTCAATTATATTGTGCTTGTGTCAGTTCTGGTCAATCTAGCTACTTTCATGAATAAGGTATAAGAAAAGCTAGGAATTTTTTTTCCCAAATGAGGGTAATGAGGTAAACCCAAAATGCCTCATCTTTTAAATGCCTATGTTAATTCTGTTTCACTTCCTATTTTCTGAACTATCTGCCTAACACACAAGAAAAAACAAAGTTAAATATTTTGGGTGTTATGTGGCCCCAGAAAAGTTTACAGCATACTAGCAAAGGAAATATTTCAATACCTTATTTTTGGAACTGTGAAATCTGAAGGAAGCTTTGAGATTTTCACCATTTGTGGCCTGTTTGGAAATTTTTCAAAGATCCGTAGACGCAACGGAAGCTTCTCCTTTGTATCTGCATTAGCTTCACTTTGCTTTAGCTGAAAACAAGGAAATAAAAGATATAGAAAGGGAAATTTTGCTCTGTAATATCCCACTCATTTTTCAGAATCCAAATAACAACAGCAATCATTTAAAGAAACAGAAGATGGCAGCAAAGACCTACAGAAGGTAAATTCGATAAGCGTTAAAGGCTTGTGCTAGAAGATGTCAAATGCCTAACAATACCATGCCTTTAACTGGAAGACATAAAATGGGAGGATTGCTAATAATTTTTTTTTTAAAATACAAAACATACTAGTGTCCTATTCAATATGCTTATTTCTATGTTTTCTTCACAGATTTTAACACTTTTGTCAAAAAAAACACCCATGATCTTTTCTTATTAGGCACATCTTTCTGTATATGCTGACAGCTCTATGGTACTCGAAGACAGCACAGCAATTTAAAAAGCAGAAATTTTAAGAGAATCCAGCTCCCACAACACAAAATAACAGGACAATTACATTTAGATTAGTATTATCAGTAATAACACAGAACTCAAAAGAACCCATCTACATCAGCGATACTTAGCTATGGTAAATCACATAACAAATGTTGCATTTATAATTATCCCCAAACAGTTACTCAATAGAATATCACCCATCCAAATACAGAAAAGGCAGATATATCTATCTATGTGGACGGATGATGTCTAAATCAAATGATAGAAGATAAAAAGATATGATACAGAGATATGATTCATGAATTCTGATTATATAGCAGTTCAGTTGTGTTACTGCAACAAAATACCAAGTCAAAAAGCAGCAATGAAATTAATTTTCACATTTATTTCTAACTGTATGCATATTGTATACTATTTCAACAAGCACGCAACTGAAATTTCAATTATCCTTCTCACCCTGCTTGTAAGCAAAGGATTAGAAGCTTAAATTTTAGAAGACATTTTCACCATTAACACCTGCAGAGAATACTGCTGATAGACATCATCTACAGATTTTCACCAGGGGCAATTGCCCAGGAATTCAAACAGAGCTTTAACTCTCATTTGCCCTGCCTAGTGAAATGCATGCTCCCACAGCATGCTATAGTAGAAAATCGGCTCTGCTGCACTGTCATGCTATCAGCAACATCACCACTTCCAGCCACAGGACAGCTTAAACTGAAAATCAATTCATATTTGGTTGGATGTAAGTTGTCATGTGGACTGAAAACTGAAGAAAATGAACAGCTACAAACACAGACTAACAATTAATGGTAAAACTGATTCAGAATAAAAAGGGAAATGTTGAATAAATCTGTGTTGTGTCCAGTCCTGTTTCATTGCTTTATTAATGATCCCTAAAAGGAAGAAATCATGACATTAGCACACACAATATTAAAATGTGAAGAATTGCAAATACCACATTGGACAAGGAAAAGGACACATTTAGAAACAGTGTCAGGAAATAACAGACTGAAAAAAATCTAGATAAAAAGCAGAATCTAAACAACAGTTTGGATTTCAATACAGCATCAAAAGACCAGTTTGGACACCAATTACATTACCAGCCAAAGGCTATGTTCACAACCTAGCTCTGTTGGTTAGACATTACAGAGGTATGAAAAATGATATGGAGGTCCACAGCTCTTCTCTGCACTGCTTTGAAGAGAACATATCTGGGTATGCATTAATTTCTAAATGCCATTTTACAATTTTCTCACTGAGAAGCCAAAGTAGTGCTGAAGAGAGCCATGAAACCAGGGGAGGGCTGTGTAAACCAACAGGAACAAGGGAGAAAAAAGAAGAGAGACTAAAGGTTTCCAATATTTATTCCACATCTACCATACCTGGAAATAAAGTAAGAGCAGGAGAGATGATGTAAATTTATGTAAGAAATATTTGAAAACAAATTACTTCAAGTATACAATAGTGTATACCAAATAAACGAATAAGAAAATGAAACTTATAAATAGAACTTCTAGGATGAGAATAAAAATTACTAGCCTTATGGGGAAATCTCTGTGTGTTCAGAGAGACCTCTGGAGGGAAGTGCCTCATCGTTTCAAAATCAGACTAGTCAGAACCCCTAAAATGTCACAGTATTGCCAAAAGAAACCGCACACTGACAAGGAAATTAATTGGATAATCTAACAGGTCTTTTCTGCAACATTGTACTGTTGAAAGCTTAGGGAAGGGATGATTCTTAGAGGAAAAAAAGGTTTCCAGTTTCTGACACTTGTTTTTCAATAAGAAAGCATTGCATAAATATGCATATTTTTGGCACCGACAATGTCACAGCTATGAACTCCTGTTTTCGTAAGTCAGTGTATACAGAATAGAGAGCATTGCAATGTTGTCTGAAGTCTTAGTGCAGAACAGAACAGGGAGAGCTTGAAAGCAGGAAACTATACCGTTCAAAAGGTAAAGAAGGCGACAGGAGAATGATTTAAGATAGGCTTTAAAATAACCTAAAGTCAAGGCACTTCTATAGAATATCTCCAATTACTCATGCTGTGATAATATTATATATTGGGGAGTGTGAGGCATTTAGCTTCCCTGAGTTCTTCTCTGTGCACTTAGGGTGTAATTGTTGCTCCATATGACACACATCCTATTTTGTATTGCTGCTTAGAACCTTTTTATTTCAACTTTCTCTAACACTTGACAAACATGTACATTTTTAAAGGTACAGGATTATGTTGAAATTGGGCTATGATGGTGCAGAATGTTTCTAGCAACAGTTACACCCAAATAACCCAATAAAGTCAAATAAAATATGGGGACATTTTTCTCTATGACTTTTAGGTTTTATTTATTACTCTTAATATTGGCAAGGAAATGCACACTGATTGGCCTGATTTGCTCTGCACAGCCCTCCATCTGCAGACCAAGAGCCTACTGGGAATGTTCAACAATAGTATGTCAGCCTGGCCTGGCTCATTTCACTTACGGATGGTAAAAACGTTAGTGTCTGTAAAGCCATTGAAGGAATTTGTGTCTATCTCACTACTTATATGCTGCTTGAGTTTACAGGAGCAGATTTAATGGCACAATGCCTGCTCTGAAGACATATCAGAAGCACTTTTCCAAACAGCACCTAAATGGTGAGGAGTGTCAGAGAGGATATTTTCATTTGGGATTCCTGTGGTTGTTTGAATAATACTTACAGGTCCCTGAACACCAAGGTCTCCCTGATCTGTTCACATAATTATCATAGATCAATCCAAAAGACAGCTTCAAGAAAGGCAGACTTACAGGTGAAGATAATGTTTATGTGATCCTTTTCTCACAGAAAGGCAACATAGCCATGTTTCCATTTGGTTTGGAACAGTTTGAAGTCTGAATCATCAGCATTTCTTGTCTTCTGGTTCAGTTTATGTGCTGTGTTGGTAAGCAAACCAGATTCTTCTTGGAGGAAACAAAGCTGCAGGCTCCACCTTGGTTACACAAAAATGCAGTCCAGGCTTAAGGGTCACAACCAATGGCTGGTCCTCAGGGTGGCTTTGAAGCCCATGTGTGATGGGACAGTGTGAGACCAAATCTGTTCTGAAGAAAACCCTTCTGACTTGCACACACTGTGAACGGGGTGGCAGCAGACACTGCTTTATTTTACCAATTCTCTCTGACAGCACAGGTGTTCCGTGGTATAACCTCACCCATAGTACTTATGGCAGCTTCAGTTGTAAATTTATTTTTGACTTCAAGGCTTCCTTGCAAAAATGTGATTGACTAAATCAGCTTTAGTATAATTAAGACCTGGGCCCTTAGAAATGAAGAGAACCTGTACGTGGTTGTCTTAGTACACACAGTAGGATGAATGGTGGTGAAAGTGGAAGACTGGGAGAGGCAGGGCACAATAAAGGAGACAGCAGGTAATGACTGTGCATGAGAAAAAGGGTCACCCAGATAGCAATCACTGTAAATGGGGTCAGGGTGAAAATAGTGAGTTCTTTTAAAATACATACTGCAACTCCTTTGACAGCAGAGTTGCTGAAAAATCACTAGAGAATTGGAATGAGACAAGAATCAGGAGCTGATTAGGAGAGCTGCATTTCCATAATCTCTCCCTGTGTTTGGCAGAAGAGACATGCCACAGTGCACTTCAGATCTTCAGGTGAATGCAAAGCAGTGTCACACAAGCCCTCCAGCTGACATCCTCTCCTGTGGAAGCAGTATGTGAGAAGTGTCTGCACGTGCAGAATTCTCATTATTTGCTCAGGTGGAAGTGCTGAAAGGTGGAAGTGCTCCAAGGTCTGGTATTATGAACAAGATCACTTGAACAGTTCAAAGGGCAAACTAACCTGAGTATCTCTTAATATCACAAATTTGGATTTAGGGACAGAAACAACCTCAAAAGTTTTTATCTTGCCAAAACAAACCAAAAGCTCAAATTTAACACAGTGAGTTTCTAAGACATTGACACTTCGGTGAGAAAATGCCAAAGGAGATACAGAATTAACCATGTCTAAAGGGTAAGACCTACCCATCCCAACTTTTTGTTTTGTTCTCTATTTAGTTAGTTCTGATCATGGAAGAGGAGCCAGTAATGCGCCAAACTTAAAGAGTGAAAGACGCAATTTTCATATGGTTTGTGAGGCAAGTGTATGTGAAATTCACTTAAATGCACTGTAAGTATTTCAATGACATCAAATTATTTTTAAAAATACAGCAATGCTCTAACTCTTTCATTTTAGTTGACAGGCTGAAATAAATCATTCCAAATTAAAAGCTTTGCCACTGATGTACACACAACCTATTTAGGAACTGGCCAGCTTCCCAGAATAATTTCATGGTGACTGAAAAGTTCAAACCTTTTGCCAAAGTTCAGGACGTTTCACTAACGGATGATTTTAAACTAATATTGTTTGGTACATTACAGCGCACTGCAATATGAACATTTTTCACTGCAAATCTTCTTTAGGGGCTGTATTTGAAGAATAAAATGACCATACTATGTGTGCTGCACGCTTAGCAGGATATGCCATGTGCTCCAACACTGAACACTTTGAGCACAAGCCTGCACATGGATGAAAGACATTACAAACTGATACCAGCACCCAACCAACAGCTTTGCAGAATTTTTTACTTATCCAAGTTCTCAGATTTACCATCACCTTTGTCTTGTCAAAAGGAGTTTTGAATGAAACCCAAGTAATTAGCATTGAAAGACATTAATAAAAAAACTAAAAATCAGAAAGGCAGATTAAAGTAGCCCATTTTTTCCTTCCTGCTATTCTGAAATCCTATGGACCTGGCAGATTTTTGGACATGAATGAGCCATATTAAAAGAAGATATGCATATGGGTAAGCTGTCACATCCCACACTCTGCTATGGCATCAAATTGTAACAACATTTTTGTACCTGCATTTGATTTAAAATTAAACACAAATCAGATGCTCAGTTACTATTATTTGCATCTGCAATTTCATTTACAATGAAGAAAAATCTTGATTTTCTTTGAGCACCCTGCACCATGAAATAAAGGGAAGGCAAAACCAACCTGGAAATTAGTGTAAAAAAATTGGATAAATAGAATTTGTGTGAAACTAATACTTGCAGTGTTAAAAATAAGTATTTATGAAGTGTAGAGCTTATTAGTATCTCTACAGTGCTATATAAAAGACTGACAAAAGCCTAATCCCTTGCCTAAAGTCACATGGTACATGGTGACTTCAAGCCATAATATTTGCCTCTTGGTTCTTCTAGGCCCTGTGTGGTGACCCCGAGACATAATTACACCAGTTATTTTTCTATTTGTTTTCCAATTCTTCAAGGCATCTGAAATAACACGTGAGCTTTTGTGCGCAATTCTCCTGCACAGCACATCTGTAGGATGACATTTGGGTTGTGCATTGCTTAATTGAGAGGCAGTTTGGTAGGAGGAAGTGGAGCACTACAGTGTCTTAGAGTCCAACCTGGTGGAGCCTTGTCTCTTCTTTCTTTGAAAGCAGTCTCTCAATTAAAATATTACTTGAACTATATCGAAGTACTGTCTGAAAGAAAGTAGCAGGAGCTATAGGAGAGAGCCAGCAGTGAGGGAAGAGTTTTGCAGCATGCACAGACAAGGGCTCAATGTTTGAGCTTGCTCTCTTGTCCTCTTTTACTGCTTAGATGTACCAGTAGTGAATTTTGCCATTTGGGTTCACCTAAACAAAGGGGACACTGCAAGCAAGATAAAAATTGTCCCACGTAGGTATGGTGTAACAGAACCAAAATTGATTTTAACCATATTCAGCACTGCCATGAGGAATTTTCAGTGAAATATACCAAAAGCTATGATTACAGTGGTGCTGGTATTCAGAGTAGCCACTGCACTGTTGATAATATAAGAATAAAATAAACTGGAAAAGTACCTAACAGATGGAGGAACCAGACTACATCCATTTCTCATAGGCACAAGATCTGGTTTTTTAGTAAACAACTTTTCTCTGTCACAGGGTTTATATGCTGTGCGTAGTATGGTTTGGTGCATGGTGATTGCTATTCCCTAGTTGTTCATTTAGATAACTTTTTCTTCACTTTGGCATTATGTCTTCCAAATTCAACAGATATTGAGGAAGATTTCACAAATGTGGGATTTTTAATAACTTCCTTCCAATAATTGTAGCTCCTATCAGTTCTTCAGAAACAAATGCTGCTGACAAGATATGATTACAATTCAAATAGTGGAAAACTTATCTAGCAAAATTTGGCTAAGATATAGTCAGTTTATCTAATAGAAGACAGGAATCCAAATTTTCACAGTTTCCCTGTGATCAACTGAGATAATAAGGATGAATTTTTCAGAGGTATTACTTCATACTGACTACAGACTGGCAAGCATTGCAACATGGTTTTTACACTTTAGCCATATTTCCAAATATTTTTGCCTCCACAGGGGCAAGTATTATATAATTTTAAAAAATGGGCAATCCAAGATTTTGTGCAGTCTGCATTTGTAATCAGGTCCCAGGAATGTGCTTACCACACCAGATTCAACCTTCTTGCCTTTAGACTGAAGTAGCCACCCAAATTAATTTAGTTAGGGTCTGTTTTATAGCCAAAAGGGATGAAGCGACACTTGTAGAGGTCAGTTCAGATCTTGGGTTGGCTATATACTTCACACTTTTATTTTTTTTTCAATTGACTGAACAGGTAGCTTGAATCCAGTCTGTTCTTTAAATCAGATACCTGACTCGCAGTGGCAGGATGAATCCAGGCCACAGCATCTATGATGTCTTTCATCTCAGCTAATGACAGTTCTCCAAATGGGAAGTAAATTGTACAATCACCTAGGCATTTGTTATATTTAACTGGAAAAGGTATCTCCAGATACTGGCTCATCCCATACTAAGACATAAGTGAGACAAGCAAGGTGGACTGTCCCCTCAGGGTAACTCCTTCACTGAATACAGGGGCAGCGTAAGGATACACCTGTCCAGGGGTGGGGTATGGGCCTAAGCACTGGAATAAGATTGCCCATTGCGTTATGCTGTTAGCGAGACCGACTGCACGCGTTTTGCCTTGGCCAGCTAGCACTCTCCCTGATCATGCCTGAGCTCAGCTTGGCACTTATCCCAGCTGGGTACATTGCCTCTAGGCACTATGGACCCTTCCTATTTAAATGGTAGGTAGTTTTGGGAGAAGAAAATTGCTGTATGTACAAGCCAGGCTGTGCCAGCTGGCCAGCTTTAAGGACAGACAGCACGTTCTGGACAGCTTTGTCTCTTGATACAGATTGGCTCAATTACTATCTGTGAGAAGATGCTCTAGTGTAAGGAAGATAAAACAGCTTACAGATTCATAGAATCATTTAGGTTGGAAAGGCCCTCTAAGACCATAGAGTCAAACCATTAACCTAATGCTAGGTAAGATAAACCCCACCTTTATTTTAAAACAGTTCAGGGGTAGGTACATATTTTGATAGATAGTTTAAAATAGATAATGAAAATGAAACATAATTTTAATGCTAACATGCATAACTCTTCTTTTCATAGCTATTTCACCTATAAATGCCATAATGAATATGAAAAAATACCATTTTTATATTCAATGTTTTTCTTTTGGGATAAGTAGCAGAAACAGTTTTGTTTCCATACAAAGGTTAGTGAGTTCAAAAAGAATATCCATTATAATAGAAAATGCATTACATGCTCCATTTCACCAGGGAAAACTGCTTAAGACTTCATGTAAACTAGGTATCACTATTTGTTATGAACTATATATGTGATGAACAACAAGCAACTTAAATATTTTCAAGTGAACAAAAGCACAAGATGTATGAATTCTGCTCTTGTACAAATGTACACTTTCAATATCGACTAGTTACAATGTGTTCATCTTCAAGATTCAGGGTAAAATTCATTACAACCTGAAAGGGTGCTTCTGCATGGGAAGCAAAGAAATTACCATTGCAAGACAATTCAGAGACTCTTAACATTTGCTTTCCTATTCTATTTTCTACACAAAGGAAGATTCGTGGAGGTAGCTTTGCAAATGGTCCTTTACCTAAATGTAGCTGAGACACACATCTTGATCTGCCTTGCCGGGATCACAGAAAAACAGAGCCAGTCTGGGAAATTATAATTGTGGGTAGACTCACCACAGGTCTCACCACAGGCAGCTCCCATTTACGTAAAAACAGAGCTGAAGACACTCAGTGAACCAGGTCGTGATTGATTGAGGAAGTCATCATCTTGACTTTCTATCAGGATACAGACAGTGAGAGGTATTTAAAATGTAGAAGAGTAGAGAGATCATAGGGATAAATGACTCAATCTGCAGAGAATGTGTATGTCCCTGCTCATAGTTTAACAAAGGAAGATAACTTTTACCTAGGTCCTCTTACTACCTAAGTATAGAAAGCCTGAAATTTTCCCTATACATACAAAACTTTTATTCCATGTGATTTGCATAGGCTGCTCTATGCATTATACAGGATATTACCTGAGATAGATCACCACTAAACTGGTAGGGACAGAAGGGATATTCAACTTGACTTAGTACTTAGTTTCATCTGCATGGTAGGAAACACTGTGCTGGTTTTGGCTGTGGTAGAGTTAATTTCCTTCATAATGGCTGACATGGGGCTGTGTTTTGCATTCTCTCTGCAAATAGTGCTGACAACATAGGGGTGCATTCCTTATTGCTGTGCAGCACCTCAACAGAGTCAAGGTCTCTTCTGCCTCTCACCCCACCTCACACGTGAGGAGGCTGGGGATACACAAGAGGCTGGGAGCTGACCCCAGCTGACCAAAGGGATATTCCAGATCATATGGCGTCATGCTCAGTATATAAAGCTGGGGAAAGAAGAAGGATGGGGAGATGTTTGGAGTGATGCTGTTTCTCTTCCCAAGTCACTGCTACATGTGATGGAAGACGGCTCTCCTAGGGATGGCTGCACACCTGCCTGCCCATGGGAAATGGTGAAAGAATCCTTGTTTTGCTTTGCTTGCATGTATGGGGTTTGCTTTACCGATTAAACGGTCTGTATCTCAATCACGAGTTTTCTCACTTTTACTCTTATGATTTTTAGAGTGAATGAGCAACTGTGTGGCTGGGGTTAAACCCTGACACATATCTTTGCTACGTGCACCTAATTCCAGATTTCAGAGGCAACCTGTGTGATCCATATGAATTTGTGAGTGCTGCCTGAGGTGGAAGCAGTTATGTGTAGATGCTGAAAATATTTGTCACAGATTGTGATGCAGGTGCTTATGCAGCAGATGGCATTTTGTTTCTGTGGGCTGTGGCAATGCAAACTTGTGTTTCCTTCTTTTTAGGTGTGCTACAGTGTGTTTAGACACTCTTTTAAATTGATACTTTGCTGGCACAGGCCAATATTACAATATCTTCTAACACATAAATGATCTCTAGAAAGACAAAAAGGATGACCTACTGTAGTTGGGACAAAAATGTTTCATTTGAAACATGGAACATAATGCAGATGAGACACCAGATAAATATTCCTAAAAATCCGCTAACTTAAGTACTAAATGTGATAATGAATTAATTATTCTTGGTCTTAGAGAGGTAGGCAAACATCAACCACAATGCAGAGTACTTTTTAAAAACTTTTTTTCCAAGTGCTTTTATTATAAACACCATTATCATGTGCATTTTTTTCCTTAAATGTATTTGGCTAAATATGCATGTGACTGTACACTTGATCTGATCTCCATGCAGTCAGATTTGTTTGGGATTGCCACATTGGAGAGGGTCTTTGGAGGGGCCACGGAAATTTTACCTGTAATGTAGTTCTAAAGAATATAAAGGAACACTCTTCACAAGGAGACTTAGTCACAGGACAGGAGGCAAAGAATAAAATTTGTTTAATGAAAAAGAGTTTCTCTACAGAGAACAAATTAATTCCTCATTATGAAGACAACCACTGGAATAACTTGCCCAGACAAGCCAAGGAAATTTTATCACTGGAGATGTTCAGGAACTGACCGAATAAGAATCAAGGAGACCTCATCTAATGGCCTGCTTTCGATAGAAGGTTGGACCAGGTGTTCTTCAGAAGTCCCTTCCAACCTAGACTTTTCTATGGTTCTGTGATTTGGTGATAGCTATGAACTGCAGGACAACAGATTGATAATTGTGTTCTTAAGTTTTACTGTAGTGCATATGCATACATAATCTCCTAATAACTTCTACTTTTGTTCAAATCATTACATGGCTCTATTAGATTCTCTGAGAAGATAATGAATATAACTTAGATTGGAGTGTTTGCCACCCACAAATGGAGTAATTTCTACAATCAGATATCCTTACTGAGAAAATATAACCGAAGTTGAGAAAAAATTCACAGATGCAGCTGAGGCCATAATCTAGGACATCTCTTTAAACAGGAGACACTTTGTCTTTGCACAAATTAGCTGCCCCTTCCGTTTTTGTGGATGGTTGATTTGCTCATTTTGAACTGGAGGCAGAACATTTAGTTTGACATAAGTGGCCTGAGTTTTAGATTCATTGCAGTTTCACAGTATTTTTCCAGGGCAGGAATTCAGATAGAAGATTTATTTTACTAAAGGACACGCAAAGGAAAACCTATACAAGTGGTAATTGGGAGGTCACAAAGGCTGATCCAAACTACTTGAGAAACCTTCTTGGCTGGACTAGATGAAAACAGAAATAATTTGATGTTACTGGCTGCCCTTTCTCCCACACAAGTTTGCTGATGAAATTTTAGCCAGGGCCAGATTCCTGAGTTCTGTTATTACCTTTCACAAGAGACAGAGATTGTTTTCTTTGTGTCCTTGTGGTGATGGACTCTTTCTTTAAAGAGAAAATTGTGTGTAAGAATTCTCCCTTCACTCCGAAATAGTGCTCCCACTCATTGGATATTATGCAGGAAAATCCTGCAGGCTTCCTCATCTTCTGTCATGTTTTTAAAAGAGTGCCTGATCCATTCTTGAGAAACTATAAAAGGAGATGTCCTCTGAATTCTAAGTGGAAAAGAAGTGACTGTCTTAGGCTCGGGTACCAAAAAAAATGCAGTAAAAATATAACTAATTAGTTCTTCTAAGGTGCTAGCTCTTTTTAATGAACAGGAATTAAATCTCATGCAAAGGCCAGGCCTCTACATTTTTTTCAGGAATGCAGAAGTTAATTACAATGTGTACACAAGATTCACAAGCTCCTATGGGCCTAAAACACAGTTCAGAAAAGGCAATGATGACCTCTGTCACACAGAAGGGCACAAAGGGAAACCCAGCATGGATTTTCAAGAATCCAACTGCTATCAAAATAACTAGCAATGCTATGTAAGCCCTTCATTCCACATTGCTGCAGGACTCTCCCTTAATTCAGAGGATAGAGCATCTGGACTCACCTATGAGCCCTGACAAGCACTTGCATTTTCCTTTGCTATCAACTAAATAAAACAAAAAATGAAGATTAAATGAGCTCCTGGTTATATAAATGCTAGGTAAGCATTTTATTCCCTGGTGATATAAATGAAGCAGCAGAAGCTTACATTTACATTTTTGTTACTGCTATTCATACATTCATAGCAAATATGGCTCCCATCTCTCCTCCTTGAAAAATATGTGCTTTGAATATGATCTTTGCCTAGAATAGTCAAAGGTCTTTATTTTATATGATTTTATACCATAAAACCTTCATCCAGGAGAAACCCTCTTGAATTTACTGAGTTTTTCAACAGATAATACAGTATCGCATATACCAGGAATGGGCAACTTCTGAATTAATACTTAGGTGTTCATTTCACCATTACAAATTAAACATATCACCCAGAATTTGTGACCCATTGATGCAGTTTTTAAAAAAGGTGACAGATGAGGTAAGAGGTAGGAAAGAAATTCAAACAGCAATGGTGTCTTGAACCTACAGCCTTCAAGAGACTTTCAAAATTTTCATAGTTACTAAAAAAGAAATATTCTAGCTGAGTGGTTTTCCAGATGACCTTATTTTACAGTCTTCAAAGGTTGGGTTGTTTTCTAGAAATAGACATAGTCTCTGTAAAGATTACTACTTTTGAAATAATGCCTCTTAAATGTTCTGCATATGTCCCAGGAATGGGAGACCAACTTGAATTTTGTGAAATTTCTACCTTCCCTCTAAAAAAGAAGGATTTTATGCATTTTATGTAGTACATAAATTTCAGTGTGGAACCATTACTGTACTGTTCATTGGTTAATGAAATGTGCTCGACACTTATCTTTCCTTCCACTTGTTAAAAATCCATTCACATGGAATCAGATATAATGAAAAGGTGATTTTTCATTTCTATTCCACTTTATAGTTATTTCCCATCTAGAATTACCTCAAGCACTGTTCTCAGAATAAAAATACTCTGGAGGCAAGTAACTCTAACTAGGCTTAAAAATGCTCCTTGATTTTCACACACAAATTCACATATATAAAATTTTATGCCAAGTGTGTTTAAATTAGATATACCAATTATAACACCTTGTTCACATAATATGTTCATGAAAAATCCCCATGCTGAAACTCCCACTTTAATGCTGAAGCCTCAGCACACAAAATTTGGAAGTGATGCAACTGCTGAAATTCTCATTGGCATCTTCCTGGATCTTCTGAATGCGTGGAGGTGCTGGGTGAAAGGCACAGGGCTCTGGCAATGCATTCTGACCAAACGTGCTCAGCATCCCAAATCCTGTCTTTTCCAATTCCTCCTCTACTGACAGACAAAATGCCACTTCTGAGGTATCACTCAACATAGCTTTTAGAGTCATGTACTCAAAAAGCCAATTACCAGTGTTTGACCTGTCATTGTTCGTGGTATCAATTAAAAGCAGTAGTGAACTATGTGCTCTGGTTCTACTTAACAAGAATCAGGGGAGAAGGGAGCAGAGGGGAAGGAAAACTCCTTCATGCTGAAAAGTAATACTGGGTCATAAAGTGTGGGTGCAGTTTCGCTCCTCACTGAACAAAGGAGTTGTTAATAGTTCTGCCAAAATGATATTTGCATTACCAGGGCAGTGAGACTCATTGGTATCAACAGGAGTAATGTCAGAACTGCATTCTGGTGAATAAGAACTGTATCTGCATGGCCTGGGCTTCCCCTATAAACACCTTGCTTTGATACACTAAGCTGCCTCACCAGAAAAGAGATCTGAGGAGAGCAAATGGAGACAAAGGGAAAGCAAAAAATTAAATCCATGAGAAACAGGACCAGCAAAGCATCAGCAAGCTAGCTGCATGCAGGACTGACTTCCTAGTACTTTTTCTAATATAGAATAGATATTTTGAATTCTTGTTAAAAAGAAAACAACTTTGAAGACATGATGTTACAGAAATTCTATCCTAGTAACTTCACATGATGACTTATTTAGTTTGAAAAAAAAAAAAGAGGGGGTTTGTAAGGAATATAAAACATTACTTTTTCCAAGATGTTTTAGTTAAACTGCCACATTTTCTTGCAAAAGGAAGTCACTTGAAATAGAGTTACCCAGTGGAAAGAAACTTTGGTCTGATTCTAAGGCTACATGTACAGGTGCACAAAGACAGAAAACATAGGAAGTAATAATAGGCACTGTAGGAAAGAGAGACCTCTGAGGTAGCATTTGACTGGAATGACTCTAGATCACAGGCTAGAGGGCATCAAATGAAAAAATCAAGTGGAAGACTCATTAGTTGAAAAAGAAATATCTTTTCCCATAGTACATTGTTAAATTTATCTTTGCTACTGCAGGCAGTAAAGGCTAGAATATACACAGATTTGAAAACAGATATAACAGACATGCAAGAAAAAAATCCATCAAGAACTACTAGACAAAGATACACCATGTTGGACACTGGAAGTTCCTGTGTCTCTGAAAAGTGACTATCATTCAAGTGTGAAATATTCCCAGAGAATGAAATACCACTTTTTGAGTTCCCTTTTCTTATGTTAGTTCCTACACATATTTTTCTGACTACTGTCAGGAACTAGATGTTGATCCGGGAGGACCCTTGCTTTGATCCAGCAGACCTGTTGGTTTATTCCAAGTCTAGAGATTCTTCCTCAGTAAGCTTCATAATAAATTTCTAAGGACAATTTGGCACTGGTTTTTTTACCAGAAACATGTATGGTGAAATTCTACCAGTCACTGATCACAAGGAACTGCAAGCAATTGTGAACACCTTGGTTTTACTTTCAGGTGACACTGACAGTGATAGAGCATAGTGCCAATAATGCTAAAGTTGCAGGTTCAATCCCAGCATGGGCTATTTGCTTAAGAGCTGGACTTGATGATCCTTGTGGGTCCCTTCCAGCTCAGAATAGTCTGTGATTTAGTGATATAATTAGAGCTATAAGAGAGACATGAAGCTATCGTTACTAGGATGCGAGAGGCTTTCCTCTGATGTCAGTGACCATCATACTGAATACCAAACAACACCATACTAAAGAGTAGTAATTTTAGGGTAGAGGTCTGAAAGAATTTACATTTAAACACAGTACACCTGGGCTACCAAAGTAAAAGTCTCTAGTAGGACAATCCACTGCCATTACAAGCAAGATATGTAGTTACTCCATGTAATTTCATTACTCAAAATGGATAAAATAGTATTGTGGAATTAAGACATGCTCAATGGGGGAAAAAAGGTACTAAACAAAAGGAAACTCATTAAAGACACTATTGGAGCTGTTAAAGATTTAAGGATTTTGTTTTAAAGAAAAATATAAGGCATACACATACATTTTCAAGCTTTGGGAATAGATTCAGTACTTTTGTAAAATTGGCATGATTTTAAAAGGGATCTGTTGTTGTTCTGCAAACTGTAAAACTCAGTCATTTTGAAAAACTGTATATTTGACAAGTTTGTTGTGTGTGGGTGTGTGTGTACACCTGCATTGACATATGCATATGTAGCAAAGGTATTTGCAGGACCTGAAATGGAGAAAAACTTTAATGATTCTAAAATTGTTGGCACATATGCGTATGTCTATGTAGATTCAAAATCACAGGCTGCTTGTATTAGAGACCAAAAATATATACTATGTTTTTATGGTAAACAGACCCAAAATAAACATTTAGGATATGATAATCAGATGCACAGAATAGAAAATACAAGCATGTGCAAGTACACTCAGGAGGTCTTAAACTTCTTATACTCTTTTCAAAGAACATGGAAACAACTGCAGAAAGAAGAGCTTGTCCTGACATTTTGATTGGTGCTTTTTTGCCCTGAACATAATTGCTTATACTACTGCCTAGAGGGTACCTCATTCTCCCTGAATTCACATTATTTTTAGTGCAGAATGGAATGTAGCGCATTGCAAGGTTTTTAACTACCCCAAGGCACTGACTGTATAACCAAAATATATCTGACTCAGAGGCTTTTTGTATGTTTTAGAAGATAAATATTAAGATTCTTTACTTTTTTATTTATTTTTCTCTCTTTTTTAAAAAACTTACTGAAATATTTTAAATATGACTGAAGTACATCTTTCTTTTCAGAAGGATGTTGTCAATGCAAATGAATCTGAATTCTCTGTTAGATGCTTAATTATACCTTTTCTACGAGCTCCTTGCCCGAGTCTGAGATCTCCCATTTTGGTTTTTAACCTGATGTCCAGAATCCTCTGACTTACAAGCAAAACAGTAAAGGTAAGTAGCTCTGCAAAGAGGGTACCCTGCATTCCAGCTACAGGAGAGAACGTATTGGAAGGACAATTTAACATACCTAGGGTATTACTGTCTCTGAAGAAGCTGCTTCTTTTCCATTCCTTAGAGAACTGATGTAACTATATTGTCAAAGCCAGAAGTTAGAGGGAATGAAAGAAAAAAAGCCAGGTCTCACTCTCCATCAGAATTTTCAAGGAAACTGCAAACCTCTCTGGAGCTCCAGAATGAAAAGGAGTAGTGGGAGAGGCATGAATCAAATGGATGTCTGAACAGATCAAATCAGGCCTACAGGTCACAGTTGTTATTTGAAACACTGGAAGGGGTCACTTTTGCTCAGTTGGGCATGACACAGGGAGGACAGTCCTGGAAGACTACAGAAAACTTTATAGCAGACCTGTGTTACTGAGAATGTGTACGTGTGTTATGGGAACGTCTGTGTGCACACACACGTATGCATGTCTAACACAGGGGGACTTTGGCAGAACAGTATTTTACAAAACAAGAATATACACTGCTAATTTTCAGGGAAACACTAACAACACAAAGAAAATTTAGTTGTATATTGAAAAACAAAAATTTAGTTGTGTATTGGAAAACAAAAGATAATGACCATCTCTACCACTTCAGTGGTGCCCAGTGACAGGATGAGGAGTAATGGCCATAAACTAAAACCTCAATATGAGGAAGAATTTCTTAACACTGAGGGTTGCAGAGCCCTGGAACAGACTGCCCAGGGGTTTATGGGGTCTCCCTCTCTGGAGACACTCAAAATCCACCTGGATGTGTTCCCGTGTCATCTGCTCCAGGTGATCCTGCCCTGGCAAGGGGGGTTGGACCAGATCAACTTCCAACCCTAATGATTCTCTAATCTCATTCTGAATGATCTTATGACTTTCTCCTGCCCCTGCTCATGCTTAGTCAAAATTGTCACATTATTGTGAGCTTAGGGAGAGCCAGGGAAATTCCCACACATATGCATAAAAATATGCATTCTCAGCCACACCTAAAAGATAAAAAGGTATCTGTTGAAACCCTTACCATCTCTTACAAATTGCAACTTTCAACAAGTTTCCACAAGTATTTTTTTCCATCTATTTCCACTAATAGTTAAATGCATTACAGGCTTTCAAGTCAGTTTTTCAAGGCAAACATATTTGAAACAAAGAGAAAATATAAGTGGTGCCACATATAAATGTAGATCACATTACGGCTCCCATGGAGAAAATCTGTTACAACTCCTGTACTCCTATACAAGCTGCAGCTTCAGCAAATGAGCTGGGAAAGTGATCTCCTAGAACTGAACCAGAAAATAGTCTTCTTCTGACATCAGGAAGGCTTTTTAGAGAAGCTTGATGTAGATCTGTTGATATAACAATTCAAAGATTAAAAATAACAGACTGCATTAACAGTTGCAGTTCCTAGAGCTATTGCAAGCACCTTGATTATATTTTCTCAACTCCCAAATCCATATTAAGGAAAAGCTTTTATTTTTGTACTGCTTCTGGCATCCCATGATGCTAGAATTATCAGTTCAATTATCCTTCATAACAGACAAGCTTTCTTCTCCTACCAGAACCAAGGTTAGGTAGAACTTGGCCTCACTCAGGGTACCAGAGAACATGGACTTCAGTTTGGCTGACAGTCAGATTTTAACTCATCTTCTTTCCATGACACTTCTGCTGGATACACCTCTCTGTTAGCCCTCACCACTGCAAGGCTCTCACAGGGGCTTAATTATGAAGACTTCTTGACAGAAACTAATGGATGAATACAAAAATCTTTATTCTTAGAAGCTCACAGTAGAAGTTAAAGAAAAATAAGTGGTGCACTTAGTTCTGGTTGCTCCCTTTATTTGTTCTACAGACAATAATATAAAAAGATAGCAGCAGGAGGATCTAGCAGAAGCTATAAAAATAGCATGTATTTTCACTAGAGAAGTGAGCTGTTTCAGTTGTTAGAACTGCTTTCCATGAAGATGTTATGAATATCTGAAGGGCAAGAGTGTGTGGAAACCAAATTTCACAGCTTAGTATCTAGAAATAGTGAAAAAAAGCAAACAAAAAATGAAAAGGCATAAACATAATGATTGACTCCTTTACCAATCACCATGAATGTATATTCAAGAGGTCAGTAGTAAAACCTTGGCTTTCTCTACCTGGTATCTGATTTCAACAGAACAACAACAAAAAATCCCCCAAACCTAAAAATGAGTTAAAATTTGCAATCATCCCAAGCACTGAAAGCAGAAAGGTGCTGTGTGTGAGAGACAAAATAGATAATGGAAGATTAAGTTGTAGACCAGACCTCTGTACTTCATTCTGGAAAACATTATTAAAATATTTTTATCTCTTTGTAAGTGTGACTGTCATGTTGGAAGTCTAGTTTGTGTGAAAGCTTTCTCTTACATCATGAATTTCAGCAACAGGTATATACCTGGGACACAGAAACACTAAAAATAAATTATTAGAAGGATATTTTAGTCCAAAAAAGAGAGGAGTGAACAATCCCAGAGCAAGAGCCAACTTGAAAAATGAGAGGTACCACTCAAAATGAGAGATTCAAGGAAATCAGTGCTGCATCTGTGAATTTATGGAAGCTGTACTAATAAACAGATTGTTGTTTTGCAATTTTCCAACAATAGATGGATGAGTAAACTCCTTCGACAATGATCATGGAGAAGTGATCATTGGTACTAAGAAACATATGGTCTAATGTAACGAAAGGCAGCACTGACTGTTTCTGGATCTGAAAGAAAAAGAGCAGTAGCTGAGAAAATGGGAATCATAATGGTGATGGTGAGTGGAGAAAGGTGATAAGCATATTGGCAAGAATATTACTGGAACAACACAGTAAATTCAAAAAAGGAATTCCAGTACCTATGATCAATATCTGCAGCATTCACGCTGGGCAAGGACTTTGCATGCAAGATGGAGAAGTGCAAAGACATTTATTGCGCAGCTCAGTTTACTTAAATACTACTCCACAAACAGGATATAACCTCATATAAACAGGAAGATCAAATCCCAGGATTTCACCCATTCACCTGGAGTATTCCCTAGATATTACCTCTTATGGTAAGGTGTAAATAATACCATATAAGGCCACTAACCACAATCTTCCCAGGCCATTGGTCAAGAAGGTCACTAACCCACAGTCCTCTTTTCTAGCCCATCTCAGGTGACCTGGAAGTGTTTCCATGGTTACCACCGGGCCTAGGGAAGATGCTTTTGTAGGCCTTCAGGCCTGCTCTTCTATAACACCCATGGTGTAACCCTACAATATCTATGATATTGATGCAGCAGCACTTGTTAACATATCACTGCAGAGAATATAAGATGGATATCCTCAACATCATTGGCAGTGCAGTGAGAGCCTCATTCTCTGGGGAAGCAATTATTTTTATCTTTGTCTTTTAAGACCAAACATAACTACAAAGTCTTAGTAGGATACATTAAAATGTGTGACAGCCACATTTCTGACACATTCCCATTGCAAATGGTGAATGTCTGGTTTCACACAGCCCACACTGCTTTTGCCTCTCAGCATACCTTTTGCTCCACAAGAGAGACAGGGCCTGTACTGCCTTCTGAACCAATGCAGGTGGAAGTCAGGAAGCTCTACAAAGATCCTGCCAAATTTGTGCCATGTACCCTTAGAACACTAACTGAAGTGCCAGTGCCAGAGACCCGCTATTTTATGAACCTAAATTCACAAACGCAGGTTTTGTTTTCTGCTGTGAGTGAAGAGAGATGACCAGCTTTGAATGTTGACTTTTATCCTTCTTCGTTGCCATTATCATCTAAGCCCCTAACCTAAATTAGGATCCCAGCCTAGGCACTTCAGTAAGGTGGCTGCTGTTACACACTATGATTTTTGGCTTCATTAATGTGAAAGCACCCATTCGATTAAATGTCAATGAAATATAGGTTACTAATTCATTAAACTTGGATATTTATGTCGTTTAACTTTATCCATTGAAAATCAGGCATTTTGCCTAATTAACTGTCTAGACTTCCCCTGTAACAGAAAAAAGAGAGCACCCAACTTGGATGGGATGAATCACTCCCTGGAGGGTAACTATGACTACAGGCAAGTGCAGATGACTAGCTTAGACTACATGCCTAACTTTTTGCATGGCTAACAAAGTGACATTAATCCTGTCCCTTGACACTTTAGAAAATTTCAACCTTTATCTAAATGAATGAGAATTTTTTTTCCTGAAATATGTGTTCAAAAACTTGACGATGGTTGCTTCTAAACTCCTGAGAGCTGGGTTAAATATAAAAACATTAAAACTTTTGTTATGCTGCTTACTGCATAAGCATATGTTATTATCATGATTGATTTTTTTCAGTGTATGTCAAAAAATACTCTTACTTCTTTCTTAAAAATAATTGCATTTAAGTGCATTAAGTTTTCTATTCTAGGGAGGTTTCTTTTACGTGGATTAAAAATGTGAATCCAATTGCTCTGAGTTAGCAATGAAAAGCACAGACACTGGAATCAAAGTAATGCTTGCAAAATCAAAAAATGATTGCACATGAGTTTAGGATAAAAAAAAAAAAAGTACAAATTGTGCTTCTTCTGTCCAGTTTAGAGACAAATAAAGCTGAATAGAATAGGAATCATAGTAAGAAAAGTTTATGTTTGCTCTGGGGATGTAAGTTTGGATTGTTTGGCATGTAAATACTGCCTTACTTTAATAAAGATTCCAACTCTACAAGCAACCAAGTATCTGTGAGTTTTCCAAAAACAACAGGATGCTGTGATGATAAGTCATGCAACAACAGAAAATATTTTATTCTACTTAATATAAATATTGGATTTGAAACTTCTATTCAAATGCCCTTTAGAGAAAAATGGAGAAGGATTCAGTGCTATCGCTTTAGAGACTAATTTGCTTTGTCTTGACTAAGATTAACCAAAATTCCACTTATGTATTCTTGCATAAAAGGGAAGCAGTGTCAAATTCATATTTAGAATATATATGCCAGAATTATCCTTACCAATGTTCAGAAATCAGATAGTCTCCCATTAGATAGAAGGCCACCAAAAGTCTTATTATAAATCAGGGATTTTCTAATGTGAGTAGCAAAAAAGGAAAAGTAACTATGTAGTGATAAAAAAAAAATATAAATTGTTATGTTTCCCTGACAACAAGAACAGAAAAAATAGAGTGGATTTTAAGATAAGAGGGATCAACACATAAATATTTATTAGGTTTTTTTAGTTCTTTTCAAAGATGTCTGTACTCTGCTGCATTAATTCTGGGCAATTAGGTGGCTGTAGATCCCAGTATAGGCCTCCCCATTGCCTCCATCACCATCACCACCACCACTACCACCACCAAAAAGCCCCAAGCATTATAGAATGAGATTCCATGATAGTTCTGCCATTTTTGATGACACTCAAATCCTAATTTACTTTATTCTACTGCAATTGTTCCTTCTTATAAGACAGACTGCCTAATGGGTTCCTTTTATTTCTTTTATGCTTTTGCTGTGAAAGCTCAGCAAAGACCAGTAAAGTTTGCTTAAATGCCTCTTTTTTGCAAAGCTTCTAAGCATTTCAAAATGTGACCCTGAACCACTGGCATCAAATTGAAGAGTTCAGACATTAAACATTGTTGAAAACAAGAATCTATCTCAACAGAAAAAACCTAGTAAGAATCTATCATCATCTCCTAGCTTCTTTATGAAAGTTTCTGTTTTCAACATCAAAGAGGTAAAAATGAGATTTAAGAGAGAAAATGAACATGGCAAAAATCTGTAACTTTTCAAAGCACAAAGGCAAGATAATATAATTCTTAAGGCAGCTCATTTAAAAAAAAATGTGTATACTATAAGTAGATGTTGATAAATACCATGATACATACACACATACACACACACATATATATATATACCTCTGCATATATATACACCTATGCAGCACTTAATGCTTTGATATAGATTTAAGGGGAAAAAAAAATCTTATATATATTTCATGTGGAGCAGAACTGGAGGGAAAGGAGCATGTATATCTGACACGTACCATCACTGGTGAAGTGTGAATTTAATTCAATTAGGAAAAAAATGTCCTTACTGCATATTGTTGTTTACTCCTCCAAGAATTTCTGTTTCTAGGTAATAAGGCATAGGGAGAATATTTTTAATAATGGATGCCATCTGTACTGATGTTGTGAGTGTGCACTAGTGAACACAGACAGCACATGTGTGATAGGACAGAAATCTGATCTTCCTTAAGGGATTTTCTCTTTGAATCAGAGAACTACACTTATGTGAGATTTCAACAATTTAAAGGTGGACATATGTTCCTGATTGACTCAAGGGGCCTAAGCCTTAAACCAGTCTTTTTTTGATTCCTCGTCATATTGGGAATTTGTGTATGAACCCAGGGATGACACTTCAGCTTTGATTCTCCAGTAGTAAAATAGGGACACAATAATCTTGTCTGATAAAAACCCTAAGATAAGCCCTCCAAAGTTAGTGAGGTAAGCTGGGTTATAAGCATAAGGTAAGCAAAATGTTATATTTTTGTTAAAATATTTTTTGTTAAAAAAATATTGTTAAAATTATCTTATGTAATATATTTTAATGGTAGAATTCCAGGAAATAGGATAACAGAGGTAAGATTACATGGCCAATGAAGTTAGACCATGGCTCATGCTCAGAGATGCTTGATATTCTTGCTCTTTCCCTTGTGGAATTATAAAATAGTGAAGTGATGGCGCACATGCCTTTAGCCACCAATGGGTTCATCCTTATGCTATTTGCAAATTGCTTCTGAAATCCTGTTCAGATTATGAAGCACCAGGGTGTAAGAATGAGTGCACTAGGTTAGATCAAAGGTCCATCTGTCCAGTACCCTTTTTCTGACAAGGACCAGCCAAAGAGTTCTGAGATATAAGAACAGATCAAAGAAAGATGTGTACTTTCCCAGAAAAGCTGGGATATAAGCTTGAGAAGCAGTGCCGTACAGGTTTCATTGCTGCAAGCTACAGACTATGCTGAAGATGAAGGAAAGATGGTTCATGCAGTGAGGGTGGCTTGAGGATAATCTTATGGCTGGCTTCAAATTTTCTTGTAGCTGCCCTATTAAAAAAATGTGTGTCTCTCAAAATTGTCCTCCAAAAGTATCTGCTAATCTTCAGTGACTAGAGAAGCAAATCTACATGAATATTTCAAACTGCATATACAACATTATAATATATTGGTGAAGTGAGATTAATTCTACCCAGGTGTTTTAACCTTCATAACATTTTTAAGGAACTTCACTGCCTGCAAAACTGTTAAAGGAGCAGGTACTAAAACAGCAGAGTAATCCCAGAACAGAGCAGTCAACAAGGCAAACACAAATTTCTCTGTACAGAACGAAGCTACGGGAATCCTAAAAGTTTATAAAATTCTGATAGGAAACAGAAAAACATAGAAAACAAAGCCATATTAAGGAGACGACATAAAACTAGACAAGACTAATACATACACAGGCTTTTGTATTAATAATAAAACTTTTAAAAACCCCATGGTTGAATTAGAATTTCTGTTATTAAAAACTCCAGAATGTTGACACAAAACACATCTCAGAAACTTGGTAGAAATAACAGGCAGCAGGATCCTACAGAATCAGACCATGCAGAACAGGCAATGTATTATCCAAATGGAGAGTTCATGGCACCAGTGAAAGGCTGGTGCTCTATGTTACAGAAATTCTACAGTCACTGCAGTGAATCAGGTAAATGCATATACAAACAGCACCAGATCCATGTGCATTGGAACTGTGTCCCAGAATGCAAGAAATATTCTGCACATGTGTAAAGGAGGATTATAAAGTAATTTCAAAATGCAAAACAGTATTCAAGGCCTAAAGACAAGCAGTAATAACATTGGGAAGCCTTTGTTTACCCTCATGTATGTTTAGGAAAGGGCAGAAGAAAGATAGTAACTTTTTACTCATAAGGCACTCCTTGCTGACGTATATACCCCGAGAACACCTAAGTGAAGAAGTACCTCATGGTTTAGTACTGAGCAAGATCTATTTCATGGTTTAAATATCAAAAAGCTGTTCTGTAAGAGTGATAAAAATGCTCTTAAATTCAGATTTTACTTTGCAAGTAGAAGGTCAAATCCATCTATTGCACTGAACTTAAATTGAAAATTTAATTACTTAAAATCATAAAGCTTTTGGAAAGAAATTTAAAGGAACGGACAAATGACAGAAACTGGGAAGGGAGGAGTATATGGAGTAGCTTTAAATATCCTGTTTTAGAAGCACAGAATACATCCACCACCTACAGAAAAACTCCAAGAATGTCAACAAGACCAGCAATGTCAAATGGAGTGCAAAGACTTAAAAGTAAATTGATATGTTTCAGAAAAGAAAGCCATATGCTAAGCAAAGAATAGAGAAAAAAATATTCCAACTTAAATTCTAGTGCTTTTTGTGTTTAAAAATAATGGCAGCTCATGAAAGACTTTGAGTTTCTAAAGAAATAAAATCTAATAGGAAAGCTTTTAAGGACATAAAGAAAGCAGGAAGTCTAAAAGAGCAACAGACTACTAATTGAGTGTGTTCTGAAAAATAAAAGCAAAGCAAGAAATTAAAATAAACAGTGTTGGCCACAGACAAGGTGAAAGAAGGCCCTAAACTGTGCCAAGGACTAATCTTCTACAAAAATGTCAGAAAAGCTTTTGGAAGATAACTGACACAAGGTCAATTTGTTACTCTCCAACACCTGATAGAACTCTCTCAAGACTTCTAAAGGATCTCAGATATAACAAGGCTGATATACAGTAGTGGTAGATAATTTGTCACCTAAATAAATTCTGGAGTGAGAGGAAAGGAAAGTGGCAAATGTGACTAACTTTAAAAAAGGGATTCAGGGTAGAGCACGAGAAGTGAGAGCCTAATCTGTCTGACTTCATATCTAGGTAAATTGATAGAACTATGTAACAATGGAATCCATAAATATGCAGAAAATATAATGGGAAAAGTTAAAACACCTGCTGCAAAAGAAAGTCATACTTTAAAATCCATTAAGAGCGATGAATTTCTAAAAAGAAAGTTAACACTTTACCACAAAAGGCAAAAGATATCAAAGAAATCCTTTCAGTTTCTTTTTAACTTTGGGGCAATAGTTTAGGGAGAGCGTGGAGAAGACAGGCATAAAGAAGAAGGAAGTCAGGATTGTAGCTGATAGATTTCTTGTGCCTAAGTTCTGTATCATCTGCATAACTGATGTACTAACGCCAGAGAAAAGGGCCCCATGGGAAGATGAGCAGGATCAGTGTCATACCTGGAGATTAAGTAGTGTGTTAAGGTCAGTCTGGATTGCTGCAGAGGCTCAAGTGTATTGCACAGATAGAAGGTGATGATGAGCTATAGCACAAACCCTTTTCACCTGAGCTATGACGGCAGACACGGATGAGAGGATGAGATGTGGCAGAGGGTGGGAGATGTATTGCAAATGAATAGAGCTGTAAGGATACAGAGAATGATTCTGTTCTTAAACCAGCTGAATGGTGTCTTGGAAAGGCAGATTCTATTCTTATCTGGGCCTGTGCTGCTAAGTAAATCACTTAAATTGATCTTTCGCAAGTTTTATGTTTGTTCTACATACTTATGAGGAGTACCATAAAAAGGACAGAAAGGAGATTAATAGTTTTGTCTTTGTAGCAAAGCCTGAATACTGTGCAATAAATAATGCACAGGATCACACACTGTACAATAAATGGACTAGTGGTTTATTAAAATGAGGGGTTTAGTAAAATGAGCTCTATCTACTCTTTGCACTGAGGCCAGACTTTGGAATTAATATTATGCAATGGTAATCCAAAACTAAATCATGATGTATACCCTTAACTAAATTTCCACTGGCATATTTAATTCTAAAGGTTTACTTTCTTTTAAATACATTATATTATAATCTCACTTAGAATCTCCAAGTCATTTAATGCATTTTTGCTTTTATTTATTCATATTTAAATACATTTACTGAAGGAACATGAATACCAAGTGTTTACATATCATTTTATATTCTAGAGCACATTGCAAATATTAACTAATTAGTCCTTTCCCAATAATGTGAAAGATAATTAATAAAATTTTTCGTATCAAGTGCCAGAAAAGAAATTAAGTCATAATTAAGAAGAATACAGCTCAAAAGGGATTATTAGGTAGGTGTGATTTCTGGCACAAATATATTGTCCTTCCTGGCTAGAAAATAATTCAGTATTTAATAATCTGAAAATTCCCTAGGACTTGAGCTTTACAGCCCATAAAGGCAGGGAAAAAAATACATCCCCAAGGATGGAGAGCATTACAATTTCATCATTTTCAACCAATCAATGTCTTCTACATTAACAGCTTGAATTACTTGACTCTTCCCTTGGAACACCATTAATCTTTTAATTACAGATGTTAAAAATTTTTCTGTGCAGCAATGCAGATTTATTTCTTTATAGAAATAGTCTTGATTAAAACATAACAATTACCCTACAATCCTGCTTCTTCTTAAAGTCCATTTTTTGTTGAGAATTCAAAATATCATTCATTTAAAAACTCTTTTTGCTTTATATTCTGAGATAAGGCAACCAATATTTCAGCACAGTAGAGCACAGTCACCATCAGCACCGAGCCTGTGATACCATCGCATTTACCCCTCAGGAAACCTTTTCTGTTCTAGACACTAAATCAGTTGCACATTCATTCCAGTAATCTCATATCATTGAGCTCCAGGAACTGACCCCTTACCTCCTCTCACCTTAGGCATTTTTAAAATATGCAACACTTTGTATAACATTCATTTTTTTGCATAAAATACCAGAAGGGAATGCATTCAATAGAACTGAGTAATAGTCTTTGAAGAGACTGTTCAAGCAAACACTTCAAAAACATAAGTACAAGTAAAACAGCGTCAGCCACCTTGGATATTTTTATGCATCAGAATGGCGTATAATATGCATTATAATGCATGTAGAATCCATATACCATTATGGTATGTCCAATGGCAAAGTGCTCTGCTCTGGTTAAATGCCCTCCTGGGTCATGGAAACATTCTGTCATTGGCACGGTAGCCAGAAGGTCTGGTGGCTGGGGCAGCAGTTTTATTCTGGCCCAGCACCACTCTCATGTAGTTATGCTGCTGTAGTCTCAAAGCCATGAAGTTAAAAGATTTTTTAAAAAATTATATTTATGTCTTTTACTTAATTGTTCTCTATTGTTATCACAGAGACAGAATTCCTAACAAGATTTCAGACTGAAATGTGGCAAGCACTGCTAGTGGTGGCCTCTCATTATTGCTTTTTGTTCACCACTTGCAAAGCGGGCAGCTAAAGCACAAAGCCATGCTGCTGCCATTTAATAAGCAAAGGCGTAGACTTTTAAAGTGGTTTATGAATCAAAGATGCTACGTTTCACAGAAAAGCCACTGGATTTTATATCTTAAGCTCTTCACTTTGGAAAATTGATTTGTGCTCCTAACTCATGCAGACACTATGAAAAATTTCCTGTAAGATGATCAGTATGATATGACATTGCTTACCATACATCTGAGCCATTTTCGTTTCAGATCATTTTACCTCTTGAGACTGGTAAAGAGAAAAATGAATGCCCTTGATTTGGCCTACTCGGTTTGCATACTCAAGACTATCCTGCCATTTCAAAATCATCTGTAAGATCTCTCACTTATGTAAACTGATGGAGTGAAATCCTGTATTTGTGTTTCATTGTCGCAGAATTTTAATTTATTTCAAGTTTGCAATACATGCAGATATTTAATACTGCAACAGCAAAAGCAATATTGATTTCTGCATTGAATTCTATAAAGGCAAATTAAAAGTATATAATATTGTCATGTAGAACTTCAATGTAAAATAATTGTCTGGGTGATTACTTTTCAAGGATTGAAAGAACATAATTCTATGACAATGGCTGATGAAAGATGAACAAAAGCAACAAATTATGGCTATAAGCCAAATATTACAGAAGTTCCCACGTGTTAGTTTATGCTATTTCATGCATGAAATAGGGAAATGTTGATGACTTGGCTTCTCTTTGTACAGATTCAAGCACAGCTATGTATTTATTTAAAAGCTATTGATACCTTTCTCTCTGGCAGTTTGTGCACAGGGTCAGAAATCCAACATGAACTCTCTACTTAAAATTGTTTTATGTGATTGACATCTGGAGTTTCAAGCATGAGAGAATGACTTCTTGGTCCCCAAATGAGGAGAATCAATCACACAAGTTAACTCTTCCAAGCATCTTTAGCCCTCCCCTAACACATTGACCAGAGTGTGCTCTACTGCTTCCTGACTCTGGAGCCTGTCCCAGTACCCTCCCCTGCAGTGGAGCTGTGCTGTGCTCATAAAGAATGGGCAGGGACATCTTTCATTAGTTTATAAGCAAAAAGATGGTCTAGCTGTGATTTTTTTTTTTTTTTAATTACAACACTATCTAAATTGACTTTAATTGAATACTAAACCAAATTTCTACATCTCTTTTATGGTATCTTAATTTTTCCTTAAGGCTGTGTGATAGTAAACTATCTAACAAAATACTGCTATTCACTTCCACATGTACTGTTTTGCTCATTGTAATAAAGATGTTTCCCATCTTTTGCCACACAAAATACCAGTAAAGTAAAATGCCTTATTGAAACTAATTTCAAGCACAATAAAAACATTGTCTTACTTGTTTAAGTTTCTTTAGATCTTCATCAAGTTCCAAGTTGTCCAAAATAACAGCAACAAACAAGCTGAGTAGAATCTACAAAACAATTGGAAATTATTTGTTAAAGTTTATCTTATTTTTCTTAAGAAGTACTATTAAATAACATGGAAAAATGATGGCCCTGCTGATGTAAACAAGATTCTTGCCTTTGACATCTGTTGAACTAATATCACCTGCTACTATATATCTGCTAGCCATTTTGTAAGTAGTAAATTGGTTTTTATCTTACTATGCAATTAGTATGAGTTTAAAAATGCTCAATTCTAGGTTTGATGATCAATGCATTATATATGTTTAACAATATACTCATTAAAATGTACTGCACATAAAGAGAAAATTAAATTAATCAGAAATAATTACAACAACAAAAACAACAACATTAATAATAATAATAGTAAAATAAATGCAAAGCAAAATCCTAAAATATCATGTAAATCTAAGGTAGTTTTCAATTAAGGTGTGACTTTTTAGCCACTTGACACTCATTTACTTTATGGACTTCCTTTCTGCTCAGAGTGCCTCTGTGAAAAGTAGCTAACTCCACTTTGGAAGAAAAGTAAGCTGCTTCATTATTTGCATGTATCACATGTATAGGAAACTCATGTCACAGGACGGGAAAATCATGTGCCTCCATTTACTCTACATTAAATATTGTTTAGATATGTTTCTAGGAGGAAGAATCCCAGGGAGAAAAAAAAAAAGTGCATATCAGTATCAGATTATTACATTTTCCTTGTGTAAAGATACTGACCAGAGGCCAAAGAAGCTGAAAATGTGACTGATATAGTTGAGAAGCAGACAGAATTAGGAGAGTATGGTAGACAAGGGAAGATATATCAGCATATATCATCAGACAGCTTCTATCTTAAGGCCGTAAATATGTATATATACATAAGGCAACAACTGTCAGCAACTGCCAAGGTTTTAGTCTCTGAACTTCGACGCAAACATCCTCAAACACACTGAGCTTCTACAGGCAAGCACCAATTTCTGATATACCAGAGAGGTATCAGAAGGTATCCTAACACTTTTTTTTAAGAAAGGAACAGGCATAGAATTATTCTATGGTCTTGGACCACTGAGTGACAACCACAGCAAACATATCTTTCCACCACTATTTGTAAATGAACTCTAAGTTTACCTGTCATACTGGAAATTTATTCCTCACCTATATAGAAGATGAAATTTAAGTGGCTTAGTATACCAGACAAAGAGTTTGGAACTCAAACTGCATCTGAGTTGAGTGTGTGGACCTTATTCCAAAGCACTATTTTCTTTCCCTCAATGAACTATAAAGGTACAGAAGACATAGGAAGGATCTGGCCCATAAATTTTAGAAAAGTCAGTGTTCAGAAAAAAACAATGTTCTTTTAACAGGAAGCTGGCTTTAGCAATATGTAGAATTTCCTGCACTTATTCAAAGTGACTTATTTTATGTGTCACGTAAACAATACAACATATAATTTTCAGTGATCCAACTACTACGAACAGTGGCAGTAAAGACAGCATTCAGAACAGCAATGCAAGAGAGAATTCTGAAAAAATACATAATCCCTGGCCCAATGTAGATGCCTAGAGAAGCTGACTTTAGTTTCAGGATGGACTGTGGTGGTGCACTCCCTCATCCCACCCAGGCCACACTATGATCTGAGAAACGCTCATTAGGCCTCGGCCTTGATGAACTACACTCCAAGTCCCTCTTGAGCTTATCAGAAGCACTGTCTGTTCCCTAAACAGGGAACTAACAGGTGTCTAACGAGCACCTAATTTTTAGTGAACAGCCTGGGAAATATATTTTTCTTGCCTGCAAAACAGCCCAAGAGGAATAGCATTTTTGTTGTTGAACCTTCAAAGAAAGTTACTGACTCAAATTGTGGCCAGGATGGAAAATTACTATGACTAAAGCCTGCTCTGTAATGATCCTATAAACAGCAGTCAAAAGTGAGATCCTTTTGAGCTCTCAATTCCCCAGAAGAAGGGGTGAATGTGTATGTCTCAAACACTGGTAACTGGATGGCTGTGGAGCCAACCAAGGACTTTTAGTAGTAACAGGCAAAAATTGTTGGTAATAATCAAGAACTCTAGGTATTAAAATGCCACAAGAAAGAACAAGGTTTAGATGGAGAATGGGGGTGAGGCAGAGATAGGGCAGCACTTTTCCACCAGCTAAAACACAACATGGTACAGTGCAAGTGCAAGAATGACCTGACATGGATATGGGCATGGCGTGGCATGGCATGGCATGGCATGGGCATGGACTATAGGGTGGGACTGACACCACCAAAGACCCCAAAAGCCCTCTAAACCATTTCCAGAAGGCCTGAAAAAACAGATCGTGCATGAAAGAGATAAACCTGTCCATTAAAACGTTCCCCCCCAAGCCCAGGCAGCACCCTCCAGTACCCTGAACAACCCATGGGCCATACCAACACAGCTGGATTGACACTCACTAGCTGGATAATCACCCCCAGGATCCTTGGCAGCTCATAAGCCAGACTGATGTTGCTGGATCAATGCTGAAACCAGGCTCAGCATCCCCCCAGCTGGATTAATGCTGGAAACAGGACTAGTGATCTCTTTTTCTCTCCCTTTTTCTGTCTCTCTTTCTTTAATTCATCTATGCCTCTTTAATGTCTCTCTTCCTTTTCACCTTACCTCTTTATCCAAAATCCACTGCCTTGTGCTTATATAGTAGGTCATATAGTATAGTCAACATATTAATTTCCATGCCAAGGGGAACTTTCTAATTGTTTGTGGGCCCTCTGACTTTTGTCATTCCTTTTCACTAACAAGCATTTATGAATCTAAGGTACTTCCTTCATCTTAAGGGTGGGCTGTCACACACAAACTTCTTTGATCCCTAGTTGCTAATGAACAGTTTTGCCATAATTCTGTCAAGATTTTACAGTATGGTGTTTTCCTTCTTCAGATATCCTATTCATTCTATGAAACTCCAGTACATGCTGCTAAAAGCATACCAGCTAAGGAAGTTCAGTTCCACACTAAAAAGACATACAGTACTCATTAAATATATCACCTGTTACAGTCTTGCTGATTCATGCACGGATATGTATCAAGGCAAGACTTTCATTAACTCCCTTTTTGCTTTTTTCTAGCAAGAACCAAAGACAATGTACTATAAAAGAAAATTTAAATGCAAACTTGTTATTTGTTTAACTTCCTCTGCCACCATCTCAGCTAATAACAGTCCTTGTTTCCAAGAAAGGGAGTCTTTTTTGAGCTTCAGTTTTCTTTTGCCTTCTAATGTGAAACCTATTAATTTCTCTCCAAGTCTCTACAGTCTGATATGCCAAATGCCTGCAATTATCATTCTCAATTTTAATTGTCCCTCCTCTTCTGGTTGGTAAAAGTAATTTCTTCAATTGACTTTTGTTATTCACTGATGGCTGTTTATTCATAGAGTGCTTCTTTTTGGTTTTAGTAGCAGCCCAGCCATTTTCATGCTCCCTTACCAGTTCCATGTTACTTTCTTTCAAATTTCTTTTCCCTACAGACAACTGTGTCCTACATAGTTTTCCCTTCCAAGGTCTGAGGAAGATCTTAGAACTGAAATGAAAAATTTCATTAGCCCAGGTAATTCTGCAAAGCTGTCTTTGCAGGGTTTCTTCATTCATGTGGAATTTGCATAGGTGAATGAGAAGAAAAGTGTACCCTTATGGAGCAAAGCAAGGACTGTGCATTTAAATGGAAATTCCCTGTCAAAGGACTGAGGATGGTGTACTGAAAAGTGACTTCGCTCCTAGTAAAATCAGTGCTCTCAATAAACAAATAGAGAAGCCCCAGATTACTCTTTCAAAATAGGAAACATAAAGTAGAATACTAAAATTGTTTTTACAGCTAAATTATTTCTCAGCTAAGATGGGAATTTTTAGCAAAGAGGTCACTTGACACAATTTTACTTCATGGACGTGCTTAATACTCATCTAAGAAGTAAAAATTGATTCCTGATTAGAAAATGTTCTTGATGAAGAATCGAAAAAACATCAATAAGATTTTCTTACAATACAAGTAACTGCTTTCAAATCCGTGACCAAAAACTCACTTTCCTTTTGCTTTATAACCCCAATTCCCAAGGAGTTTTAAAGATCACTCCAGCATGAAAAGTTGTATTTTCTGACCCTTGTGAGCAAATTACATGTCCTATATATCTTCTGATACATGCATTTGTTTGGCTTATACTTTAATGTGATTAAGCAGCTCTAAGAGCATGAAATGCACTCTATTGCCATTTACAAAGTGGTCAAGTTTTCAATCCATATGAAGGAATCCATTGCACCCGCAATTGTTGTCCAATTATTCAGTCTTCAGAAGTGAAATGGGATATACTGTAAAGTAAAAGAAATAGACAGAAGCTTGTGGAGATTGTATAAATACAGCTAGTACCGTATGTAAGTAGACATCTGAGCAAAGAAAGAAAATGAAATGAAGAAAGTGAAAATAAGAGTAAGTGCATCAAAACCTGCAGTGAATGGAAAACACAAAATGAGCAATAGTAAGAGTGAATTAAGGGTGCATAAAATTGTTATTTTCCTAATTTTGGTATTTTCTCTGTGTTGGTATTCAAATAAAGTGCCAAGCCCTTATTGATATAGGAAAACCAAAGAGATGTTTTCCTTCCCATTTTCTCTATAAAAGAATATAATAATTCCATTTGAGATGCATACAGAAAAAAAAAGTTGGCTTTTGTTTTTTTTAATATAATCCACATTTTTGTTTACATGCAGGAACTGCTGTATTAGTTCTCATCATTTATTGCTTGATAGACTATATCATATATTTTCCATGCATTGATTTTGTATCAGGCAAGAGGACAGTAGCGATGCAGTTAAGGGTTTATATCTTAAGGTTTTTCACTTCTCACTTTAATTGCTGTTGCAAAGAGAATGCAATGAAAGCTGCAGAGACCAGTTCTACACAATAAATAAAATCACTTAACTCTGAAATCATTAGAGCTGTGAAGGTACAAGACAGATAACAATTATATTGTTAGTTTAGCAGTGTGACTTGGATCTAAGAAGAACAACTCCTCACAGCAGAACAAAGGCCATCACCTTGTGTCACGTGGCTGAAGGGTAAATTTATTCTACCACATCCACAAACTAAAAAAGCCACCTATGCTAAAAATGAGCATCAAAATTAGTTTTAACTAGTAAGAATAATAAGCAATACATGACTATGAGAATAATTCAAAATTAAATGAAGCACAGCACATTTGCGAGTGAAAACTTACCAGAGTAGCAAAAAGATGATATAGTATAAAATAAATAGCAACTACTGGTGCCCACATATGTCCTACAGCATTCAGTGTCTGATCCATGACATCCACCCATCCTTCCTGTGTGAGAATCTGAAACATTGACATGAATGCCTGCAAGAAAGAGAATTGCAAATATATTAACAAATTATACTAATATAGTTTCATTGACACATTCCTAAAACTGATTTAACAGAGCAGAACACCTGTTTTAGTTCTTTTTTAAACCTTAACAAATGCGTTTAACTTTTAAAGCCAAGTGAAAGGCTATTCACCAGCTAAAGGAGAAATAAATAGCTTGATCTTTGACAACTGTAATCTGCAATTTGTAACATAGTTCTAGCTTCATTAGCCCATTCAAAAAACTTTTTGGTTTCCTTCACGGCTGAAAAAATAGGATAAATATCCTTAGCATCAGAGATCATTGTTTTGAATGTTACGCTGTATTGTGATTTTTTGATTATGCTTTTTCTTCCATGTCCCCTCTCTACAAATATACCTATAATAAAACATTATAATTAAATGTGACCATAAATTATGTTATCCTAATAGCTGAAGTGTTTTAGGCACTCCATAGATGAGAATAACCAACACACAGCAAGGTCTCTGTACCTGCATTTGATTCAGCCAATCAGACTTTTCCTCTATATTTTGTAAATAGCATTTTTTGTGGAACAACTCCTGTAACGTTTTTAAATTCCTTGAGACCAGGTATACATGTCAAAAATGTAGGAAATAATAGGAATGTTTCAAACAACTTTATTTAGCCATAGGAATATATGAAAGCAGATAAGCCTAGAACCCAGATACCTTTGAAACCCCAGCTGGAGCCTGCAGCACCGACCAGAACTGAACTCAACATGAGCAATGTGTAACTATGAGATGTACTCCTACACAGACACTGAGGAATGCACACTGCCTAGGAAACAGAAGTTTGACTATGGTATCAAAGTGAAATGTGGATCTTGATAGTCTCAACTGTCGCAGTGAGGCCAAACTACTGTATAAGTTTATTTTGCTTTTGCCTGACATCCAAAGTACTCTCTTTCCAGACAGCAAGGATCAAAGCTGGTATCTTAATGAAGTTTATGCATAACAAAAAAGTGTTAGAAATAGAAGACATCAACAATGCAGCTTACAGCTAATAAGATTCCTAGAATTCAAGTTAACACAGTTACAAGGACATATTAGATCTGTGCTCAATGTGCCTAGCAGCAGCAGATTAACACATTAACGCGACGGCACAAAGAGAACAGGATTCTTCTTGTCAAACCTGTGAGAAAACAGTATCCAGACAGCCCTTCACATCAACTCATCCTAAGCCAAAACCTGTGCTGGAAAAGCTGAAAATGTATACCTATACAAACATGGGCTTGGGAAACAACAAAATGGTTCCAATTCATTTTTAAAGCTGCTGGGTGGGAGACTTTAAGTTTATATTATTATTATAAACCACAGGAAAATACTTTTCTTGGGTTCTTTATCAAGTTTATAGAGTTTTTCAAACAAAACAATTATTTCTTTAAGCAATGCAATCAGAACCGTTAAGGTTATACCCCCACCCTTAAGGCAGTCTATTCCAGATTGTGACTTCTCACCTGCAGTGAAAGCAGATTTACTCTAGAGAAGACTGTCCATGTGCATGCATATAGCACTTGGTTTTGGCCTTATGTGAGATCCCTATTGCTAACCATCATTGATATGTGGTGACAAGAAGCTGGTTTGAACCATCTGAAATAACGAGGAGGATGTGGCATGGCTTGCTACATGCTGTTTCTGTATCATGAAATCAAGCGTATATCAAGGGCTATCTGCCTAAAATTTGAAAGGAGGGCCTGCAAGTACAAAGCATGCTGGGATGGTGTAACAGGGCTGGGTAAAGCAGGGACAATCTAATCTGGTGCATTTTGTTATGCAGGCACTGCATAAAAGACACTGCTTTTTTGGAATGCCCAGCTGGAGAGAACAATTTCCCTGTCTGTACCCAGGGCTCGCCTTGGAGAAAGTTTGCTGGAAGCAGAAAGGAAGTTGACAACTAAGCAGTATCAGAAGACCACTGATACTGCCTGTCCATTCTTCCATTGACCACAGGTAAGGATTCTAGCACTAAAGCTTTTTCTCCTTTGTTGATTTAAATAATACATATTTTAAAGTGCAAAGATTGAATCATGTTGTCTCTAGGTCATGTTAGGAGGAAGAGCTATGAATTTTACTTGTTACAGGGCTCACAAACATTTAGCTGCTGAGGGTTTTATAAGTAATTTGCCTGCTGACTCACACAAAAAAGCCCCTCACCAAAGTCTGACTTGGTTTCTTATTGCTGCTGTGTTCTGTAGCATTCTGAAGCAGACAGCCCAAACAGTCTGCTAGGTTAAGACCAAGAAGTTTGAGAGTTATTTTTACAGTTGCTTTTCAGAATTAACTCACACTAATCAAATTTTCAGAGATGCTTCAACCTACAAGTCCAAATTACTAACAAGAAGTGAAGCTAAGATGAACATGGACGAGATCAAGGCATCCAAATGAGCAATCACACACATTCAGAGAGAAGTTAAACATCAGACTTTTATTTCTACACCAGCAACATCCTGACCAAATGTAAAGTTCCAGCCTTTCTTTTGAACACAGATCCCAGAGAGGACAAAGGCTAGCATGAACTAGAAGCAGACGAGAAAAATGCTGGCAACCACTTTTCTGTAAACTCTTTAAGGTGGTTAAAGGCTTTGGTATGTCATGTATTTGAAGAGACCAAGCATGAGGGCTGAAATTTGCACAGTGCCCTCTCCTTTACATTTCTGCCAGTAATCTTGGCCTTAACCAGCACATTGCCAACCTGCAGCCAGATCCTCCCTTCAAATGAGTACCCCCTCCCAGCCATATGCACAGACTCTACACTGCGTAAAATTACCAACCTTTATTACTAATTCTTTTCCTTATAAAAAAATAGTTTGCTTCCCATGCAAAACATGCAGAGAAAGAAACATTTGGGATTTTTATCTAGGAGAGGACTTTTGTAGCCAGCTGAGCAGGCATGAAACAAGCAGAAATTCAGCCTCCTTTACATCTGCCAGTGGTGCTTTAGGGTGAAGAAGACAAGGACCCCATCAGTGCTCAGCACTGCTTCTTGGGTCTCGGGTTCCCTCTGTAATGGGGAGCTGAAGCTAAACCAGGCATTTGCTGTCATTTGCCAGCACTCAGAGCATCTCTGGAGCCAGTGGCCATTGTACCTGCTGGTGTGGCACTCCTTGCTGAAGCATAAGGTGGGCACTATAAGTAATATACCCCACTGCTGGCTTTAGAAACACCTGAGGGACAGGAAAACGGAACTAGTGCAGTATCCTTTCTTCTGAATCACACTTAATTACCACAACTTTCTGCTTTTAAAAAATATAAAGGTATAAAAATACCTTCAATACTATGTCATAGACTCCTCATTAACACAAGCACTACATTAATGTGGAGAAGACATTCTTCTATTATCAAAAAATCTAATGTTCCATCCAAACCAGTTGTCCATAAAGCATATAGTTTTATAAAATGTCCTTTTAATATATTTCAAGCATTTCATTATACCATTAAAGTCCAGTATAATGCAAAACATTAGTTTTAAGTAAATAAAGCAGTGCACAATGAATGTGCTTTGCACCAAGCAATCTTCTTTAGAGCAAGTTATTTTTAGCTGAAAGGTGTACCTCCCACTGTTTATTTAAAAATTAATTTGAAATGCAACCAGCTGACAGAATCAACATCTGTGAAGACGAGACTTAGAAATTTATGCAAATGGTGATTTTCTGAATTAATTTGTGTTATAGAAAAGACTGTCAATTTCTTTGAGTATTTATGTCCTGTTACTTAATGAGCTGTTTTGATGATGGAAGTCAAAACTACCTTTTTATTTATAGTGTAAGATTGGCAAAGGTTTGGTAGAATATATGAGCCAAAGTGCCAGTTCTGACATCTTGTCCAACTGCCACAGGGATAGTGCCACACAAATTACTACTTAACAGTTATAATGTACTTGTCTTGTAACTGGTGCTTGTCCACAAAATTTTAGGGATCAAATTCCACTGGCCTAACTCATAGAGGCAGTTCTAAAATCACTGGAATTACTTCTCCAAATTAAGTTAACGGGGTTTAGGACATTGCAGTAACATCCTTGCAAACTGTTCTACCAGCAGAAACTTATGTTTTCTTTTTGACACAGTCAGGAGGGCTCAGTAATGCCCTGAGAGAAGAGTAACCATCCTGGAAAAATGTGGCAATGATACTGAGATTTTAACTGCATCAGAGAATTAAGACTGCACTTTTAATCTTTTTTTAATGGGTGTTGCTTAGATTGAACTAATATTTCACATCATGAACTTTCTCCAAGCTCAAGGCTAGGAGCAGACACTTGGTTTTTTGAAAACTGGGGGATTATTGCTGTTGAGATCAGTTGGGCCTGGCTTTGATCTTGTGTTGACCCATTTAAAAGAAGGGCAGCATTCCCAGCTTTGTAACTTGAGACACAGAGCAGTCAGCACACGGCCCCAAACTCCAAAAGAAACCAGGGCATGGAAGTCAGAGACACTAACAATGTGTTTGGTTCTCCATACAGTGAATTTTCTTAGTGGCCACCTTATACCTATGCCTTTAAACAGTTTCCCCCTCCCATTCCTTTTTCAGGGGGCCCAGACACCCCTGTCCTTCCTCAAGGCTCAACATGTGCAGCCCAAGAAGACGTGCAAAAATAAGAGATGGCCGATCAGTCAAAAACAGTAAAGCAAACATCTATATTTTTATACTTAGTATTAGAGAGAAATTCAGTCCATTTGGCAACTTGTAATGGCCAAAAGAAGGGTGAAATTAGTAGCTATGGCAACAGTGAACTTGTGCCTATTGATTTTCATCAGGAAACCATGTGAAAACATGCAATTTAGAGGCATTAGCAAAAGGAGGAGGTCTATTTGTTCCAAAACCCATACTGTGCCATCTTATAAAGCACTTAGTTTCAAAATGATTTTAGGTTTTGTCTGTTTCAGTGTAGAAAGCACTTTAATGTACAAACTCAAAATTTAGCCTCTAGTGTCACCATTTTTGCATTCATGCTTCTTGTCTCTGTATTTGTAACTGAAAAAACCTCACAGCAACAATCCTGGCTGTTTAAGGTTTGCTCTTCTTTTAGCAAAAAGCTCTTAATAATTTATCTTAGCAAATTCTGGTATTGCAGACTTCATATCATTTCGTGTATATAGTATGTCTTCAGTCATGTTTTGAAAATAATTATAATTGTCCTATTGCAAACTGATTCAATGATCTTTATTCAAGGCAGAATATGTGAGAACTCCCCTGACTTTGCTAGGAAGACACACTCCTTTAGAGGGATACCACTATTTCACACCATCAATCACAATTTTGAGTACAAAAATTTTCACTGAATTTTAACTTATTAAGAGATGTTTCACTATAAAACTGCAAAAAGAAACCATATACTGTAAATTTTACACTTCTGAAACAAATATAGTAAGGTGAATATGAATACAAATAAAAAAATAAATAGTGAGAGACCCATGCTTCTGGCTATCATAAGAAAAATATTGAAAACATTTCAATTCAGTATTGCTGGAGCACTGTTCTATTGTTGCTAACAGCTCTTCTCTTTTTCCAGAACTTAAGTCAGAAAATAGAAGACAAGTAAAGACATTTTTTGTTTGCAAAAACATTGTATAATTTGTTGGAGAAAATATTTTCTCACTCTTCAAACCTGTACTTAGTATTTACATACACGTGTTAAAATTCAATATGCCAGAAGACCTTATTGAAGCTTGAACGGCAGCAGATAAAAATGCGCAAAATAATCCAAAACTTTACTACTGCATTGATATAAATTGGCAATTTTCAATTGCAAGTGGATCTTTCTCAGGTACTTGTATCAACTTATCTAGTTAAAATGTACATGTGATTGCAACCCTGTCTTATTTTAATCATACTACAATTATTCTTTCAGGACTTTCATTGACATTTTGCATAAATAATAAAATAATTCTAAAACAAACTCCATGGTGATTTGAAACCTGCAGTTGGATGTTTTTTTTCAGAATGTGTACATGGGAATTGAGCATAGAATATGGTGGTAATATCACCTGATTTAGAGACCTGACTTAATTAGGAAAGTTTAAGTTTTATTTAATTTTTTTCCTTTCTTCCGTATTTAATGAATTATACTGAATATCTAATTCTACTGGCTGCTTTTCTGAGCATGTTTTCCAAAACAGAAAGCATGGTGTTACATTATTCCCTGTGGGTAGGCAGTTTTTGTCTCACATTTGATGGCCAGCTTCCCATACATCAAGTTCAGCTTGATAATTACAAATTGTGGTTTAGCCATTTTGTTCGCTAAATGCATGACCCTTGAGGCTGCCTTATTCATTGTTATTTAATTGTTCCAACCAATGCACTTTCACTAAAATAGATACATTGGATAACCAAACTGGAATGACAGAAACAAATAAATTGTCACTGGAACCAATCCATGTACACTCAGTCTAATCCACTATTAAAGAAATTGCATTATTTTCATTCAGAACAGTGTGCCTCAATAAATACATTAGCTCCAATTTCCACTGATTTTCAATGTTCTGTTCTGAATTAACGCAATGCCCATAAATATCCATTATTTATACCCAAAAGGCAAACACTTATTTTGTCAATGCAGACAGGTTTTATAACCCTGTGTAAAACAAGCATTCCCGTACAAATCAAAAACAACCGCTTTCATAATATGAAGAAATAAATCATGTGTAGACATGTTTTATATAAATTCTCAGATTAATATTCGTGCCTATGGACATGAATCCTCTTCCTGTAACATGCTAGAGTACTGTTAAGCCATATGATGTGTTGTGTCATTATCACAGTGCATAGGTAAAATTTCTCTATGTTCCCTTGACAGCAGAAATTGAATACCTGTCTCAAACAGAATACCTAGGAAAGATGGCTTTCAGTACAGAAGGACTACACGAAAACTATTACACCCAGAAAATACAATTGTTTTATCTATACATATGGAGATAAACTGCTTCATGTTTCTCAGAAGGAAAGGAAGACTGGTAATGTAACACATATGATAGAATCTGTCCCAGTTTGGGCTGGGATAGAGCTAATTTTCTTCCTAGTAGCTGGCACAATGCTGTATTTTGGATTTAAGATGAGAACGATGTTGATAATGCCCTGATGTTTTAGTTGGTGCTGAGCAGTGCTTGCACAGAGTCAGGGCCTTTCCTGCCTCTCACCCCACCAGTGAGCAGGCTGAGGGTGCACAAGAGGCTGGGAGGGGACACAACCAGGACAGCCAACCCCAAATGACCAAAGGGATATCCCATCCCATATGGCATCATGGTCACCATATAAACTGGGGGCAAAGCTGGTTAGGGCTGCAGATCAGGAGCTGGCTGACCATCGGTTGACATATAGTGAGCAATGGCACTATAAGCCACTAATTTTGTATATTCTAATTCTTTGATCACTATTGTCTACCCTTCCATTTCTGTCCTACTAAAATTTCTTTATCTCAGCCCACAAATTTCATTTTTCCCCAGTTCTCTCCCCTATCCCACTGCAGGAGGAGGACTGAACAAGTGGCTGTGTAATGTTTAGCTACTGACCAGGTTAAATCATGACAAAATCACAGAATCATTGGGATGGAAAGGACCTTTAAGATCATTGAGTCCAATCATTAACCAAACACTGCCAAGTCTGCCATCTATGGCAAGAAAACATCCATGACAAGAAAACAGTAACAAGCAATGAGTAATCAGTTCTTTTTATACTTGCCCTTGGAAAGGTTGTAAATCTATCCAGTTCTTCCACAAAGCAAAACATCTGTAAACTGATTGCTGACATTACGATCAAAAGGCTGGCAGTAAATACTACCAAACTCCCAAGTTTTTTTCCTGGTCCAAATATCTTATACACAAAATCCTCCAAAGCAGGAGAAATCTTTATAAGCCGAACTACTCTAAGAACCTGCAAAGAAAAACAAATGCGACTGTATCAATTATTTGATTATCACATTAATCAACAATGTTCAGAATATCAGACATTCATGGCCAAAAAGGAACCTGCAGCCTTGTAGACCAATAAATATCAAATTGCCATAACTTGTAACAGATGACAAGTTGTGCGTTAGGTTAAAACCACAAAACCTGGAACATAAGCAGCATTGAGGCATACAGGCATGGGAAGACCCAAGGTCTCCAAGGCTGTAGTCAACTCACCGATCATGAAGAGTCATTGCAGAAATGCAATTGGGTAAAGCTAGCTTTGGGGTAACAAAGGGAACAAAAGACATAGACAAAACACAGCACAGATATTAAATCTGAATTTAATGTGGAATTAGAGACTGAAGGAGGTTTATAGTGTGCTACCAAATATAAGAATGGCTCCAGGCAGGAGTCAAAGTGCATCAGTCTAAATTTAGTAATTGAGAATGTCCTGAAAAGCTAGGTAAATGGCTCCAGTTTGATTATCATCAGTGTTAAAATTTCATTATTATACTAAATGGACAGTGTCCTGAACAGTCTTTGATGAAAGCTCTACTTTGAGCAGTGGGCTCAATCAGATGGCTTTGAAAGGCCTCTTTCAACTTAGATTTCTCTGATTTTTTGATGTTTGTTATACCAGGTTACATATTCACATAAAGAACTGCCAAGTCTTCTTCCACAGATCATCTTTCCATTTCAGTGACCTGAGGCAAAATTGTTTGGCATTATGTACCACATAACCTAGCAAATTTGGTAATAAACATACTTTGCTATTTCATTTTGTATATGACATGGGAAATTTTGGGTGGAGTTTCTCAGTATCAGAGAAGCTCAGTATCACACAACAGAATTGTTTGCCCCTGACATATCTGACACCTCCTCAGTAGTGGCAGCAAAACTTTGACCTTGTGTGGAAATCCTCACCCATTCACGTCTGAGTCTACCTTGAAAGAGCTGCTGACAGCTCTGATTTTCCTATTTCTGCCATTGATGTTGACAGTGACATGAACATCAGTATCAACAATAGGCAGTGGCAGCAACAGTAGTTGCTGAAGACAACAGACAGCAGCATATGGCAACTGAGATTCTGCAGTTCTTAGGAAGAAAAATACTCTCTATTCCAAGGTATCACCTGGATTTGCACAAGAATCATATTGGAACTAAAAGGTAGGAGCTACAGTGCAATTATTGGCTGACCTTATGTATCAGTCAAATACTATTACTATGCTGGTTTTGGAAAAAAAATAAGTATGACAGAAGTTGTTCATATAATGAGTTCACTGTACCCTGTAGTTTGCTAATAATGTACACCTTTGGATTTCACATGAAGCTCATCTCCCTACCCATTTGTAAGGTATGCAGAATATGCTTATTATCTAGATTTAACTACCAAAGGGGAGAGAGAGGGGGTCAGATCAAGAGAGCAACTTATTCCAAGCAAACCAGAGCCCTTATGCAAGATGGGATGAGCCTCCGCTGTCTTCAGTGGCAAAGACAAACAAGGGTCCTAGATTCAGGGGTCACACTAGACAGCCTAACTTTCACAACATTAGCACAAGGTGAGATAAAGTCCTTTCTTCCATATTGGTACCATGACTACATTACATACAAGCTGAGTTCATGAAACTGGCTACCAAGGCAGACAGTGAGATAAGTGAGATTTCCAAGCATTATTAACATGTAAACACGGTGCCTTCTAACTTACAAGATTTACTCACGATGTAAATATTAGCTCTGCTCCCATCTATACTAGCTTCAACACAGACCCCAGTGGGGAGATTTCATGCTAGTTGGTATTCTGAGTGGTGTTTTAGATAAACTTAATTATCTGCCTTACTTTTTTCCCTTTTCTTTGGGGAACTTTAATTGACCTTTAAGCAACACACTAATCTTATTGATACTATTTGGTTTCTTCATTTATTTTCATTAGGTGACAAATTGAATCTAGCAAAAGTACATTCTAATGAATTTATGCATTTTGTGTAATTGGATTGCAAATTGTATTAAATTTAGGAGCTGTAGAAGATGCACTATTTGGATTAAATATAAAAATAAATTAAAAACAAATCAAAATGAATAATACGAAAGTGGAACCACAGCTTTGTTACAAATAATGGCCGCATCTCCTGCAAGGGATGATAGTTATTCAGAAAATGGCTCAGCAGTATTTTCCCCAAGCACAAATACAATACCATCTCTTCAGTCAAGTATAGGTTAAATTCTGTTTAAACCTCTCCCTTTTATGCTGGTTCATTACAGATCTCTGCAATAATATGCAGAATCTGTCATTTCTCCACTAATTTTATGTCCTACAGATTATAGCCATGTAACAGTCCCTTGCTGTAGTCTTTCACAGAGGGCTTTGCAAAGTGTCTCGAACGAATGCACAGTGAATGCAGGAAGGATAGGTGGGAGGGTGGACAGTAGCCAATGTAGTAAAGAGTGAGCGATGTGTGGGCAAAAGGTAATGATACAGACCAATGAATAATGCAAACTGAAATGTATGCAAGGAGGACTAGACAAGCCAAACAATAATTCATGCTTGCTATCCTGGAATGTGTCAAGAAGGACTTCTGTTTTCAGTAATCTGTTTTGTTGGCTGACAAGGAACACATTTACCCTGTCATTGTGAAAACCTAAACGCCTGGAAATCTGCCTAACATTAAGACGTATTCATGTGAAAAAGACTTTTTGACCTTGGTTGATTTGAAAATGTGTTATCTAGCTTGCCCAGAACTTAACTGTGGAGGAATATGGCGTGTACCTTACATGCTGACATCAAAGGTATTCTGAAACCTTCCAATCATTTGCCTCCTAGGGGATTTGGATTGCAAAATACAACCCAAATCTTTCAGTGTAGCAGGTTTTTCTGCTTGTAAAACGTATGTCTTTCATATATTTTGGAAAAAAAAATCACATCTTGAAATTTTCTGTCATAAAAGCTAGCACTGTGTAATTAAAAAACCACCACCACCTCCACTGCTCCACTAAACTAATTAAATGCATTAAAAAGACTTATTATTTTATTATCAGCATCTGGCTACATTTTAATTATACTTTCAATCCTATGAGTTAGTGATGATGTCATCCATTTAGTCCAACATTCATAATTTATAAAGAAAATTCTTACAAAGAAACCACCAGTCATAAGTGGACTATGTTTTAATAAACGCAGACCAATTATTAACTAAGCTGCTGACTGCTTCAACTGAGACCTTCCAGCTATGCTCCCTGTGTGCTTTTGACACAAGAGTGCAATGGCATACTCCTGACAGATCATTCTTTCTTGCACCTTAGATGTATCATGCTGCATTGAGTAACAACATTCCACATATTTGGACAGCGAAATCAAAGCTATAATGACTTAAAAGTCTTCAAATGATAATCAGGTGAAAGAAAAATAGATTTTTTTTCATCCTGAAAGCTTTCTTGAGCAGGTCTGCAGAACCATTTAGAAAAAATACAGGATTACATTTGCAGAAATCTGAAATGGCCATTATATTTCAGCCCACACTTGAGGAGACTGCTTCCCCCACATTGTACTCATAATTACAATATGTGTCACTATAACTAATCACATTTATTGATAGGACACTGTCTGATGATTTATTATTTGCCTTTATTGAGTATTACTTACTCACCATGCCAATCCATTGCTGAATAGTGGGCAGATATGAATCCTTTAATATATATATTCTTAAAAAACCCCTTTCTTTAGCACTGTAGAATATAACACATAATGAATCCCAGTGCTTTATCCCAAAACTGGAACAAGCCTAAGCACTTGAAGTAGCATGAATAGGGAATTGGTTGGGCTGTCTGACAAGGAGAATCAGAAGTCAGAATTAATCAGTCTTTTTTTGTCTCTCTTTCCTCCTCTTCCCCCAGTTGAAAATGCAGGAAGAGCCTCAATAAACACACTTTTCCTCTAGATAAGGAATGGGTGGAGAGCTATAAAACCCTAGTCTAGCATGATTCTGGAGAAATTACCTCAAAAGACCCACAGTATCTTAGTCAGGCACATGACTGCCACAGGGATGAAGATTTGGAGAAGCAACAGCAAGTGAGCTGAGGCCTCAGGGAGAGCAGCCAGGAGAGTCGTGGTGGACACTGCAGGAAGGTGAAGTTGTAAACAGCTGTGTACAAGGTCAAGCCTCAATGAAGAACCGTGAAGAAACAAACCAGAACTTAATGAACAGTGCAGCTCAGATAAGAAATGGGAGTTACTGAAAACAGAAAGGACTTCTCAGCAAAGTTAGAAAGAATCCTATTTTTGTAAATCCACCCAATGGACATAGTTAAAAACAGAGATTTGCTATTTTAAAGTTATTCTCAAAATGAGTCAATACTGTGAGAAAACTGAAATTTGTGTGAAATGTGGATCAGTAATGTTTTAATTTGGTATATAGGGTAAAAAGTAAAAGTAGCTGATCCTACCTGAAAATATGTAAATTGAGAGTGATAGAGGTCTGGATAAATATGGAGAGTGGTTCCAATCACAAGCAGCAACTCAAACTTGTGAAGAGATGAGCTGATGTATCCTGTGAAACCCAAACACCAGATCTTCAGAAGAGCTTCTAAATCAAACAGAACTGTAAAAGCAACCTAGACGGATATATAAAATAAGAAAGATGCATTCAAAACACTGAGTTAAATTAGAATTTTCTAGGTCACAATGTCTATCAGGGCTTTGTATGGCAAAAATAAAGATCTTCATAATATTTAACAGAACCAAACATATTCTCAACAGAATAAACAATAATAGATTTCACTTCATAAAATTTTCTAGACTCAACACAGACAGGCAGATTTCACAATTTGGAAAGCATGAAATAATAAATCCATCCTGATGATCTTTCACTTAAACACGCATATAAAAAAGAAAATATGATGACTTACGACTTCTTTTTTTTTTCTTTTTTCAAAATATGAAATAATGAGATTTCTGAAGAATTTTAAGAGATCTAAGAAAGACACCAAAGTTTAATGGTGTCTAGTTTGAAAATTGCTACTTCAATTTTCTAAAACCTCCACAGTAATATGACAAGCAAAACAGGTAAAAAAGAGGTAATGTTTTTTAAGCACCTAAACCAAATTTTAAAAAGAGAGGAAATTCCAAGTCAGTCCAGAATTGGTTAATTTTCACAATAATGTTAAAGAACTTGGACATGGTGGGAAGTTGCAAGGGAAGAAATCTACTAGTAGTGATCAAATGACTTTGGGATTCTTCCAGAGGCCTTTCCTGAAATATCTGCCCAATAAATTGCATAATGTTCAGCTTGAACAAAAAGATACATGTACATCTTCAAGATTTATTTTCTCTTACTTCTCTCACTACCAAAAATTCTTCTGGCTAGACACACTTCCTCATGTGCCTTCTTATTTTACCACCACCAGGAGGTGCTCTCTTCCACACCACCCAACAGCCAAAAAATGCAATGGAAATGCTTTTCTGTGACTCAGAAATGTTCCTCCCTGACCCTTTACACACATTGGGACTTAAAAGAGACCCTAAAATAACATTAGGTCACATCTAAATACAACATAATACTTTCAAAGTGCAGTACAAATAAAGAAAATGCAGCTTATGTGTCCTTTGAGGACAAGCATTATTAGTTGGTTAAGATGGAGAGACTAATTGACTGTGGGCCATGAGGTCTACTTAATTTGGCAGGGGATAAAAAAGTTAGAGACTAAGATCTTAATCCTGACCCTGAGAGTGAAAATCATTGGGATGTTGCCTTAAGTATTTACGCTATTTAAAATTTAAACTCTACAGTCCATCAAAAATAAATTTATCAACATGAAAGAGGGAGGTTGGGAGACAGCTAAATAAAATTTTACATATTTTATGTACAGGACTGTCACAAGCAGGAATGGAGATGGAAATTAAACACTGAAGTTTATGTCCTTTGTTTATCCCTCTAGTCCACACAGTTATTTACAAGCAGTGCTACCAGCTATATTATATGGCTTCTTCAAGGCATGTAAAGTAGTTACCAGACTTCAAATGTCCTCACAAAGATTAAATCAAGGCAAAATGTTTCATAGCACTCCAAAAATCTCTTCAGAAGATTCTTCTTTTCTTAGGAAAGAAAGACTACTAAGAAACATTTGTGTGCTCTCAGTCACAGACAGTGTAGGGACACTTTTATGCCCTTATCCTCAAGTGCATCTGGCCAGTTTTCCAGCCTGTGTTCTGGGATCTCAAAGAGCTCTAGCAGAACAATGAGTCAGGTTTGAAGAAACTACTTCTTTACATGAAAATCTCTAAGAAACAAGGAAAATGTTTCAGCAAAAAAATCTTAAAAGTAAAGCTCACTTTTAATGACAAGACATCTAACTGAGTCCTAAAAGAAGGGCATTGAATTAGGCAAAATGGAACAGTGGTTAGAAAGCAGCTGGGACTTAGCTCAGAGCAGGTGGAATAACAATGCCATTTAAATACACACATACACACTTTAGAGCACATAGGCTTCCTGTTAGAACAAGACTAACAAATATGATGTTAAGTGTATTTTAATTTATTCTAAAAATGTGTGGGCAGGATCATTTGCATTTCACATGCTTGTCAAATGAATTCAAACCACTGGCACTTAAAAATGTATCAAATGGTTTGCATAACATCTGATTACATTTATACACCTGTCTTCCTGCTGACAGAGCTTGTATTTTTTTCCTTGTAATTAATTACAGGAGAGGATTCAGAATATCTGACTAGAACTTTTTCTTAGGTGTGAAATGCAATACAATTTTATACTTTTGTGTGGTTTTTTTTTTAAAGCTGGAATAATTCCTTTCATTGCTATAGAGACAAGGCAAAGGCAAACAAGCCAGAGCAGAAAAAGCAAGTGTAACACATGAGCAGCCGCTGAGCAGTCACCCTCCACCATGCTGCTAATTTTGCTTCGGGGAGGCCAAAGAGGACCTAACAAGAATGGGCCATTTCCCTGATAGTTATGTCCCTTTTTTCACCTGGAGGCTTTATGGTATTAATGCCACCTTCATCAACATCACATTTTGCTAGCAACCACTTTCCTTTTTTTTTGGCAGAGGCAGAGCTCATTATCAGTCAGCATCCAACAGTGACAGACTCTGTTTTCTTTGTAACTGTTTCTTACTTGAAAGGTTATCAAGCTGTCAGGAAAGATAAGAATTCCTCCAAGGAGGATCAGTGGGATTAAGGGCACAGACCTCTAGCCCTTCCCTCACTACCAGATTTGACACAGCACTCAATCCTTCCTTCATCCAGGGCAGGGCAAAGGCTACCCAAAGGCAGCAGTGCAAGGGGAGAGGTTACAAAAAGAATCTAGGAGAAACGATATAGGAGAACCTGGTTTTGAACTCTGGTATTCAGACAGTATTTTTAGGAATTGTATGCAACTCAGATAAGACAGCTAGTCTGTAACATGTTTTAATGGAAGACCCATATAAAAACAAACATCCATCACAATTCTGTCTATTGAGCAGTGAAAGTCAGCATCCTCATTAAAAACTACCAAAATGTGTTTGAAGCTCTACTCTTTCCAGGATACTGCACTGGGGTTTGAGTCATTCTGTTAAAATGTTTCACTCAATCTGCAGGACTGATGCATACATGTTGAAATGCCTGCCAGAACCTCTTATTTACTACTGGGTATACAAAATTATGCAAACAATGGGATCTGGGTGTAGATTAATTTCTCTTATCTTCTTGTCTAATCTTTGCCTTCTTGATTCTGCCTTCTCTTTCCAACAATGAAAACTGATTTCTTTTCTTGGTACTGGGCATCTCAATAAACTCATTTAGATTTGCCCACTGACTTTAAGCAGATGTATTAATGTGTGATCCACAGAATGGACCAAGTGAGATATTTTATTAGACATGTCTTCTCCTAAAGCCAGCTGCTTCCAAGATAACTTCAGAAAAATGTATCAAAAGACCATGCTGTAATCTATCTGGCCACTTCCATTAGCAAAGGGAACCCTCACTGCTATTGGCTGCTCGAGTCAGCTCCCAGTGAAGGGAAAGCTTTCTGTAGCCTACTCTAATGGAAAAGACAGAGCAACAGCAGTGAATCCTGCTCCAACTAGTCTTCTTCATCAAGGAAACAAACTAGCCACTGTGGAATAATCTGCATGGCTTGAGTATTCAGCCTCTTCAAGGCTCTTAAAAATATTTCCTTTGTTCACCCTTTGTGCTAAGAACAAGTTTCACAACGACCAAACAGGAAATGACAGCAGCTTATCAATTTCCCCTCTCTCCCAGGATTTTTTTACTCGTCTGCCCTTCTGATACTTTCCGTTGTTCCTCCTTCTATAACATACTAGGGTTTTGTTAGTTTGATTTTTATAGTGTCTCTGGTAAAAGCATCACAGGCTTAAAAAACAAAACAAAACCAGGAAACCCAATGCCGGGGGTTGGGGGGGGGCATTGGAATTTTTCTCCATCCCTGTTACTAGGACACAAATGGCTAGGTGCTCAGAGCTATTAAGCCTTTTGTAAGAGACAAAAGCTATGGCTGGGTGTGGTGAGGAGAAGGCTGGGTGGCTGGAGCGACACCTCGTTGGGACTGACGCTGGTTCCTCGGACACCGGGAGGAAAGGGACTACTTTTCTAGGCTCTGACTGCGACTGTAGGACATCCAACCATGCTCTGCCTTCTCCTTCTGGCTGGGTGAGCTTTTGGCTGGGATCCAACTTTTTTTTCGACACCGGGAGCGTGTTTTTTCCCTGCTGCGTTTCGCAGCAGCTGCAGGGGGGGGCAGCCCGGCTGTCCCCGCCGCCCGTCCCGTTTTTGC